>VURO01048565.1:0-18091 GCA_015108175.1 Pelvicachromis taeniatus
CACACACACACACACACACACACACACACACACACACACACACACACACACACACACACACACACACACACACAAAACAGAAAACAAAAAAACCCAATTACATGCTGATGACTGTGGGCTTTTACCTTCAGGTCTTTGGTTTGCCTGTCAATCAGCATCTGGACATTCAGATTCTCCTCTTTCTGTGCAGCACTTGCTATAACTTGTTGTTCTGCAGCAGATGTCATGTCAGCACGCAGGTTCAACAGAGCCTTACTGAGAGCCTTTAAAATGCACACAATACATCATCATCCATTAACAGATTAGGTTCCATTTCAAAGACTTTCTACAGTTGTAATAAAGCTGAAACAGATATCCCAATCATTTAGCCACAAAAACATTATAGTGCGTGAACTCTAAATATTCAGGTGAGGCTTCCACTCCATCACACCGCCAGCACAGAGAGAAGACAGTCAAGATTTATTTCACAAATTTGGAGTAGGAAGGAATTACGGTACAAAGGGAAAATACCAACTATGAGTGGAAAGCATTTTCTCAGTACACTGAAACTAATCTGAGTGCCAACCACTTTACACGTGTGCACAAATTTCAAAGAAATACTGTGGGGGGGGGGAACAAACAACAACAACCTTTAGCTGTTTCTCTTTCTGGGTGAGCTGTGTCTTCAGTTGTTCCACTAGATTTTTCATGGTGTTAGTGGGGGAGCGGACATTAGCCTCCTTCTGGGCCTCCAATTCAGCTCGAAGATCATTCATCTCCTTCTCCATCTGGGCCATCTGGCTCCTCTGATCCTCCTTCTCAGCAGTCAGAGATTTCACCTGGCTGACATGATATTCCTCCAGCCTGCAACAAATCCCCCATATCATGTTTAAAACAAGAAATAAAACAAGAAATCTATTAGCTTTGCATGCTTTTGGGATTACTTTGCCACATTTTCAGAATAACAACTTTAAAAAGTGTGATCAACACACTTTTTAAAGTTGTTAATGCCACGGACATGTGTCCGTGGCATTAAAGGGATTTAGTTATGAGTTAAAAAGAAAAATTGCATTATTGAAAGCAGCATTTTTCAGTAGTTAGCATTGTTACTTCACAGTCAGAAAGTCAGAAAATTACTGGTATGAACCACAACTGGGTCCTTTCTGTTTTTTGATGTTCTCCTGGTACCTGGTTTGGGTTTACGCTGAGTAACCCAGCTTCCTTCCACACTCCAAAGACATGCATGTTGGGTTAACTAGTGAGTCTAAATTTCCCATGTATTACAGATAGACAAAGTGCCCAAGGTTACAGACTTTGTAGTTAAATGTAGCTTGTACTCTAAAGTACTTTATGGTGGTCAGTAAGACTTGCCATCTTGATATGAACTAACACCAGTGATCTAAACTGTGTAGGCGTTAGCATTTCAGTCTGCAAGATCAGGACAACAGTGCTGTGGAATGACGCTTTGCAAACTAAGGAACGAATCTGTCTGCCACTAATGCAGCTCTGATCCCAGGCTTATAGTGATCTCAGCCATTGCATCAATTGTGTGAAAAGCAACATAGTATTGTACAGCAAGAGTTAGCAGGGTCTATGTCAGCGCTAGGGTGTAGTCTCACACCTCATATTCTTAAACCTGAAAAACAAATGTCTACTTTTTTTAATTCTTCTAACTGAGTGACTTTAAGTAATATTGAAATAGCTAATGCTCATAACTCAGAGGTTGACACAAGCATAGATGTTCTTTTTAATTTCTAGACATAGCAAGTTTAATCAAACGTCATAAACTGGGTTGTCCATTAATCAGAAGGTCTGTTGTTTGATTCCTGGCTAATCCAGTGTGCGTTTTCAAAGTGTCCTTGGGCAATATTCTGAATCCCAAAACAAAGCTTCTATTGGTATGTGAGTGTGATAAGGAAAATGTCATACGTCTACAATAAGAGCTGTATGAACATGTGAGCAAATGGCTAAAGCTTGTAGTGTTAAAGGACCTTTGAGAACAAAACTCTAGAAAAGTTGCAGCTTTGTGTAGACACACCCATGGCTTAAATACTTATAAAATACAACACAGTACTATTCAGTAACACCGCAGCCTCCAGATATTTGCATCATCACCTCACGAGTCTTAACTGCAGCTGCATTATTGAAGAGGCCCACGCAAGATTAAGGCTGTGCTTATATCCGTTCACAAATGTGAGCTACTCATATCACTACAGCATATGACTGTTTGAAGAATGTCATAGCAATATCATTTACACAATAATTTGCGCATTTCACCACCTCTGTTTAAGAAATGTATCGTTAATGTTTGTCTGTGAAGGGTCGCAGTCATCCAGGTCATCAGTCTACGGAGCTTGGGAAAAAAGCATCTGGATTTTTTAAAGTTTAAACTTAAAGAAGTCCAGATGCTTTTCTTTCCAAGATCCTTTAACTATCATTAATGTGTTTTTTGGCTTCCAATTCCACACAGCACACACACTCAGGAAACCTGCTCTTACTTAAATGAGCGTCATGCCACAACTGCAAAAGTGCAGCAATGGGGACCATTGCTGTGAGCGGGTGATCTAACGCTGTGCTGACTTATAAACAACCATGCAGTCACTTCATTTCATTAATGACTAAATTAGAGGGTCAGAAATGAGCCGCGTGACTAGTGTGACTGTGAAAGCAAAGGTTTTATGCTCTCTCTGGAAACATCATGGACACTGAGATCAGTGAGAGGCAGCTGAAATGGGAGGAGTATGTTTTTGACGTAAAAGCATACTCTTCTGTTAGAAGTTCTTGTGTGGACAGCTGCTCTCTGTATCAATCTGACTTGATTTACCCATAAGAGAGCATTGTTTCAAACTACTTCATCATGTGTGTGCACGAGAAGTTTTTACTGTGTAAAAATGTGACTGAAAATTTAAAACACTGCAGACACAACATCTATGAGCGCACTATAAAAAGTAACTCAGTAACAGACTTAAGTTCTGCACTGTTTCATCAAAATACCAGCATTACTGAGGGGCAGAAACATGTGAGGCTCAGCTTTAAACACGCAGAATGAGCACTCAATGTGTTACAAGACACTGACATGGCCACTGCCATCATTCTGAGTCCAGTAGGATCTATCACAAACACATCAGACACAGTAGAACATGTTTTTTTTAGCATTAAATTTGTTGCAATTTCCATTTAACTGTGTAGTGCAAATCAAATTTACATTATTAATTTAAGCACCCTCCTTCCAAAATGCTGCTATCTGAAAGAGGAACTCTTGAAAATACATATGCACTAAGACAGCCAAACCCTTTCACAACACTGATGCTGTCCTTCTTCAGTAACTTCAGTGTTTTGAGTAAATGTGGGTACACTCGAGTGAATTCTGGCAATGCTCATTCTCTTGGCTAGTTATAAATGAATCCATTAAAATGAACCCATGTCCACAGCACTGTTGGTCACCCTTTTGCTGCCAAAACCAGCCCTGACCTTTTGAGGCATGGACTCCGCTAGAGCCCTGAAGGTGTGCTGTTGTATCTGGCACTGCGATGTTAGCAACAATCATTTAAGTCCTATTAGTTGCGAGGTGAGGCCTCCATGTGCCTCCATCGGACTTGTTTGTCCAGCAAATCCCACAGATGAGAATTGGGGAATTTGGAGGCCACATCAACACCTCAAACTTGTTGTTGTGCTCCTTGTCAGCTACAGTAGCTTGTCTGTTGGACCACACAGACCAGCCTTCACTCCCCACGTGCATCAGTGAACTTTAGCGTCCATGACCCTGTTGCTGGTTCACCACTGTTCTTTCTTTGGACCACTTCCTTTATAGATAGAAAACAAATACTGCAGTCCAGGAACACCCCACAAGTGCTGCAGTTTTAGAGATGCTCTGACCCCGTTGTCTAGCCATCACAACTCAAATCCTTATGCTTGCCCATTTTTCTTGCTTCTAACAGATCAACTTTACAGACAAAATGTTCACTTGCTCCCCAATATATATCAACCACTAAAAGGTGTCATGTAGAAGAGGTGAGATAATCAGTGCTCGTACTGTTATGCTTGTATAGGAAAGCTAATGTAGAATTGTCTTACAGGTGTGTTCTTTGGAATGGCCACCAGCAAGTGATTCTTCTGGCTGCAAAAAAAGTCTGATTGCGCAGAAGTCTAAAACATCTTTCAGCTTCCTGGATAAATCACTTCAGTAAACACTTTCCCGCTGCATTTATGGCCTCGATTGATAAATTTACGCTGTACTGAATACAACAGGATATTTATTTTAGAAATTATGTTTCCCATTAAATCCCAAAAAGTTGATTCTGTTCATCTGGATGTAGCGTTTTCAGTGGGAGAAACGTTTCCTCACTCATCCAAGTGACTTCTTCAGTCTCAGCTGACTGCAGGTTTCCCCAACCTTATAGACAGTACATTTGCACAATGACTGAAACTAGCACCACTGAAGGAACAATGAGCTGTGAGGTCAGTTCCTTGATCATTAATATGAAAATCGTCATGACCATTGATCAACAACTACTTATCAAAGCCCATTGATCTGCACCAAAATTGGTCCACCCCAACAATCAGGTCCCCCAACACAATATATATAGTGTACACTGTTAAGTGCCAGGAGGATTGCCAGGATTTATACAGGAAACCAAACAACCTCTGGCGAAGCGGATGGCACATCACAGAAGTGCTACCTCGTCAGGCCAGGACTCCGCAGTCTTTACACCTACAGGCCAGTGGACACTCTTTCAATGATGTGTATGCTGGTTTGAGCACGGAGTCAAGGAGGCCATTTACGTGAAAAGGGAAAAACCATCTCTGAATCGAGGAGGGGGCCTAAGGGTACATCTTTCATCATCTTACAATGCTGTGATTGCAGCCATTCCCCAACTCTCTGTGAATGGTACTCATGGTCATTGTTCAACATGATAACTATTTGCATGTTAATGATCAAGGAACTGACCTCCCAGCCCAAATGTATGTTTATAAGTTTGGGGAAACCTGCAGTCAGCTGAGACTGAAGAAGTCACTTGGATGAGTGACAAAACGTTTCTCCCACTGAAAACGCTACATCCAGATGAACAAAAGCAACTTTACTTACCTGGATGATTGAGCATGCATCAAGACGCTTCCCATTATGGAAACATTAAGCATTCTGATGCTGCTTTAATGTAACTTTTACTTGCAACCACTGTGTTAAAAAACAGAAATAAACACACATCTAAAAAAATAAAAATGATAGTCACTTTGATGTCTCATCAGCGTGTCTCTTAGCCTCCGTTTCCATGGTAACCCTCAGTCGCTCCAGTTCAGCAGTGGTCACTTTCAGCTTCTCTGTGAGAGAACAGAGTGAAATGTCTTGCTCGGCCACTGTTTGCTCGAACTCAGCCAGACGTTCCAGGTGCTTGGAGGTCGGTACCCTTATGGTGGGCTTTTTCATCAACTCCTGGACAGAGAGAGAATTAAACAGAAGGTTTAAAAGCTTAAAGACTCTCAGAGATATGTTTTTCTTTGTTGGAAGTTCAATATACAAATACAGCACATCTTTTGTTGATCATCTTTTGTTACGTTGGGAAAATTGATGTGAAATACATCCAGTTACTTGTGGAAATACACTTCAGGAAATTAATCTGAATGCCTTCTCTGGTCTGCAGTGGTCTAAGACCAAAATCTACAAAAACAGAACAAAAAAAAGTTGTGAAACAAGGACACGCTTTCACGAGTACCATTGCTGTCTGTCTGAAGCGATCTAGCGAGGTGTCCGTGTGAAAGTCCAGCTTCTCGTGCAACATCTTCATCTCCTCCTGATGTCTCTTTATCAGTTCCTCTTGGTCCTGGTATCAACACCATTGAGGACAAAATTTTAACCAGTTGTTATGATGTTTTAAATGAAGTAAATAACTGAAATACTTCATGTGTAGAGTTAAACTGAGTAAATATCACTGGTTAAGATCTGCGATTTTAACTTTTTCCCCTGTTGAAGATTCTACAACACTGCAATTAATCACTGATAAAATTTTACTGACTCACTAATGCTTCTCCTCAGCCCATGCAGAAAAAAAATCAACATCAGAGACTTGCTGTGCTTAAAATCACTGCACAACCAATATTTTACCTTATATCATTGTACCTGTCTAGCTTGAGCCAGCTGGTTCTGATATTTCTTTATTATATCCTCTTTTTTGTCAAGTCGAGCCTGCAGGTCTTTGATGGTCTGGTGAGCCAGCTTGAGGGCAGGCTGTCTGTCTGACTGCCCCTCTTCATGTTTGGCAAGGTCGGCTAGCAGCCGTTCTCTGTCGGCAGCAGCTGGGAGCCGCAGACGCAGCTCATTGATTACTTTATCCCTTGACACAATGTTCTGTTCTGCCTTCCACAGAGCTGCTTCCCTCTCTTTCAATTTCTGCATATGTACAAATTAACAATTACAACAATCATAAATAAAAACAACATTGCTATATACTTATAGGGACTGCTGAGTATATGAACAGGGATGAAATACTGTGCCTTGTCCAAACTTCTGCATGTGGCCTGTGTGTCCAAAATGGTGCGGACATGCTCTCTGATTTTCCCCAAGGTAAACTCTAACTGACGAGCAAGAGGTAGACTTGGGTCTGGTAGCCATCCTTTATCTTCATCAAGCTTACAACAGACAAAAATAGAGCCATTACCTTTGCAATAGCATGATAAAAAAATTGCATGTAAAACTGCACATTAAATAATCAAAACCCAATTGTACCTATGGTATAAACTTTTTCTACATCATGTTGCCTCATTCTCGCGTTATCACGATAACAACATTGGATGTCCACCACACATGCCCATTAGCATTTTACAGCTGAGGGTTAAAAACTGAAAAAGCTGGAAATCCAGCTAGTTTTGCTTTTTTAGTGTTTTATTTATCATCAGTTAAACAATGGTTTACCTTTTCTGCATTGCTCAGAATTTCATCCTGATGCTTCTCGTAATGGTCCAGCCGACGCTCCATCTCCACCTCTCGCTGATCCCATGCAAGCTGGCATTCTTCGTGAAGCTTCAGATGGTAATGAGAAGATATTTCTGTATTACCCCGACACACTTATGTGCCTAAAACTTCATAAATAAGTGAGTTTCCTAAATATGCATTCAAAAATACTTGACTCTCCACTCATTGTCAGTTTAATCAGGTCACAATCATTCTCTATTTTTGTATGATGATTGTTTTCTGATGTCTATTTTTATCATAGTGATTGAGAAATTAGCAAATTTGTGAGTGTGTGTATAAATTGATTTTTCTCTCACAGTGTTTAGCTGAACAATATCCTCTTCCAGTGAGTGGATGGTTTCTTCCTGTTCTTTTACAAGGTTCCTGAGGTATTTTATCTCCTCCTTCTGGACCACCAGCTCCCTGCCTTTCCTGAGCTCCTGCAGGCGAGTTTCCTCCATCTTCTTGTGCCACTCAGTGACCTAGTTGAAGTCATAAACAGTGGTTTTTGGCAACTGTAACACAAATTGGTTATAACAAGACAAGCTGTGATTCACTAACCTTCTGGGCCCCTTTCACATCCTTTAGGGTTGAGACGAGCTCTTCCAGCCCTTGTAGCCTTAGCTCCAGCTCCTCAGCCCTTCCCTCCGCTCTCTTGCTCTCCTGCTCTGCCCTATTCTTCTCCTCTTGAGCTTTTGCTCGGTCCTCCTGGAGGCTCAGCATGGTCAAAGAGAACTTTTCCTGCTGGGGAAGTGGCAATGCACCTGCAAACTGCCTACGGAGCGACTGGATAGTCTGCCGTAGGTGCTTTGAGCGGTTTCTGCCCTCTTGGCGAGCGAGAAACAGAGTGCGCTCACTTGCATCAAGCCGCTGTTCAGCTCGCAGCTTGTAGGCCTCCAACCGCTGGATGTGATTGGTGACAGCCTCAAGTTTTCCCAAAGCATCTGACTCACTGAGATGCAGAGCCACAATGTGCTGGTGAAGCTTTGCAATGAGGGCCTTCTCATCTGACTGCGACTGAGGGAAAAACGAAGCATGATTTCTCTTTGATTTTTGTCTCTCAGACATGTGAGAATTTAACAAACCACTGACATTTGTTCCACTTTATTCCACTATGTTGAAAGCAAAGATCTGAAAATCTGTACAAATCACCATAAAAAGTTGCAATGATTGATTTCAAAGTTTTTCACCCTGTCAAATGCCAACAAATAGAAAGTGCAGTAAAGGACCTGCTTGGGAAAGTTCCTTTATCAACACAGTAATCAGTTTAAACAAAGTAAACTCAAAGAAGCTGAAAGCAAAACCAAGTTACCTGGTAGTCCAATATTTGCCTCCTCAAAGTTTCTACTTCTTTTTTGTTGCACATTTGTCTGGCCTGCAGAGCAGACACCTGTGTCACAGCCACATCAGAGACCTCTTGAAGCCTGCCAAATGGGAAAAAAAAGCATTAAAAAAATGCCAAAAAAACCATTTTCACGTTTTGTTTTTCAAATTAAAATAGTGAATCCCTCACTATTATATACGAGGTCATACCAACATTATAGCTGTTTTTTTGTTTTTTTTCAATACTCTGGTATTTTATAGTGAAACACTTTGTGATCTTTGTCTTTAATTTTTGATGAATGATCTAAAGGTGGCAGTGGTATCAATCAATACTAAACAATCATAAAATACAAACTTGCTTGTTATATTTTTAAACCCCTTCTGACAAGGACAAGCTTAGCTTTGATAGGCTCCATATACGTTCTTGAATACAATCCTGTGACCTCAAAACCTATGCTTCATCCTCCCCCCCGTCACACGCACACACTTATGGCATGACTGTGATTGCAGTGCTTAAAAATCAATCTAAGGCATGGACACTGTCAGACGCACTTGGAAACCTCAATGCGAAGCTCAGCCTCTGCCTTCTCCAGCTCTGCAATCTTGGCTCTGTCAGCTTCGCTCACAGCTTTGCTAACGCTGCTTGCCAGCTCATCTCTCAGCTCCCGCTCAACCCTTTGGGCCTCCACACTCATCTTAGTCAACTAAAGAGAAGCAGAAGTAAGACTTCTTGATAAGAGTCATATAAATTCTTTTTGAACACCCATAACACGCAAAGGTTGTCAACCAAAATGTTAAGATAATGAAATAAAAAATTATTTTTGAGCAGGCTCTGGATAGCGTAAAAATGCAAATCCAATCCAATCAAAATTAATTCACTTCTTTCACTGTAACATTATGTGTCAGGTGAATCGAATAGCCTTTTAGTCCTTTTAGGTATGTTAAAAGATGGTCATGGTGATAACAGACAGTGCTCAAAGTACCTAACTGTTGATTTCCTTGATCTCATACCTCCACAAACTTGGATTCCAGTTCCACATTGCGCTCTTCCACCTGCTTAAGTGAGTTCTTCATGTGCTCATACATTTTGTGGGCATGCTCAGCTCTCTGCCTCTCATTCAGCTCCTTCATCTCTAAAGTGGTCATTCGTCTTGCAGCAGATATCATCTCATTGTTGAATGATGCCTTGTCTGCCTTATCCATCCCATTTTCTTCTCCTGATAATAAAGTAATAAACAGTGTGGAATGATAATTTAACAAACACAATATATTAAATATAAATATACAAATTACATGCGTACATAAACCACAGTTTACTTAAATTAAGTTAAACTGTTCTATTGTATACAGATATCTTCAACATAGAAATTATTAACATAATTTTATTTAGAAAGCACAAGTTATTTCTGTTGGCACACAATAACAGAATGGTTTCAGCAAAACTAAAATGATCAAGGTCAAATATTATTAGTTATTTGGAAAACTAACCTTTCTGTTGAGCCAAAGCACAAATTACTGCTGTGACTTTGTGGTGCTCAAAGCATGAAAAACCTGTTTAATACTGAGGGTTATCTTCCAAGCAGAAAAACTTCGGGAAGGTTTTGAACAGGCAGGTGCAAAAACAAATCACTCCAAAAACAAAAGAAATCGCCTTAAACTTGAGCGTTTACGAGTGATAAGAACTGGAGCGATAAGTATCATCAAGAAATTCAAGGAAGAGCCACACAGTACAGAGTGACCATGCAGAGGTAGGAAGTGAAAGACTTCAAAGACTCTGGAAAGAAAACTAATGAGAGATGTGTCTGAAGACTCAAAAGAACTGCCGGAGTTGGGAAATGTAGTCTCAAAGAAGACAATCACTAGAACCATGCACAGTAATGAACTGAGGTTGCAGACAAAGAAAAAATACATTTCTGCAGAAGAGACACCTTCAAGCCAGATCAAAGCATGCTAAAGACAACCTGGAGAAAGATTCTGTGTACTCGTCAGATGACATAAAAACTGACCGTTCAAACACAGCTTGGAAAAAGAAGGGAGAGGCGTACAACCTAAAGAACACCACAGTGAAACAGGGTGGTGAGAGTGTTATGCTGTTGGGATGCTTCAGTACGCCTGGAACTGGGAATCTCGTCAAGGTGGATGGAATCATGAAGAAGAAAGGATACGTGAGGAATCTGGAGGAAAACCTTAAGGAGCAGCAAAACTTGGTCTGGGTCAATGTTTTTTGTCTTCTAGCACGACAAAGAACCAAAACATGGTCAAGAACTATGTCCAGAAGACCAAAGTGAACGTTGTTGACTGGCCTGCACAAACCCCGATCTTAAATCTCTTTGACAAACTGTGGGGTGAACTGAGGAGTCGCAAAACTTCAAGCTGTTATCCAGCAAAAATGATACACAACAGTCTATAACCATTGTTTCATACCAATTTGCTTTCAGATATGAAATTCAAAAATGTGATTGTTATACAATTTACCCACCCCTACACTGTTTATGTTGAAGGTGGGAGTCAGTTTCTAATGTTGCAGCCGGGCCAACACTCACATCATTATATGATGAATTTTACCCAACCTCCTCATTGTTGAGACAGGAATGCGATGACCCCACTTGCTATGGCTCAGCTCCAATGAGCACTAAATGCATTCAAGCTGTCTTACAACACTGCATGCATGCAGGACAATACAGTAGATAAAAGCTCAGGAAGAAAACAATAGACATAAATAACTGTAATTTTTGGCTCTGTTGGAAGGCTGTGCCTTTGGCTTATTCTAGTGGTTTCACCACAGCCCAGTTAATGTTTTCATGGCGGGAACTTCAGCTTGTAAAAGACTTTAATGGCCTACATAGACTGTGATACCTTCTTGTTGTGAATTCAAGAATGCTGGAACATCTTTTATTCTAACTTCAAAATGTTTATTTTGAACTATATTGAACTCCCCCAAACATTGTTATGGACAAAAATAGAATCAAATTTATAAAAACTGAGTTTGAACCAATATTGTTTCAGACCGATTTACTTTCAGATATGCAATTCAGATGTGATTCTTGACCAATCTACACACCACACCCGCCATTGTTTTGGTTGAAGGTGGGAGTCAGTTTTTAATGTTGTACCCGTGGCCAACACTCACATCATTATATGATGAATTTCATTACAAACAAAACTGTTTGTAATAAGCACTATCCTCAGTTTACCTGTTGAAGGGATGTTCTCCCATCTTTGCTCTAAAGTATTAAGTTTCTCCTTTGTGATCTCCAGTTCTTTATTCATGGCAGAGATTTGTTCTCGAAGAGACTCATTCTCATTCTGAGACAGGGGGAAAAAAAGATGAATAAAATGTTATCGTTAGTCAAGAACATAGAATTAGATGTGGGGGCAAACCTAGTCAGGAAATGTTTTTTTTTAATACCTCCAAATGTTCAAACTTGGTGGTTCTTTGTATGAGGCGGCTGTCTCTCTGTAGCATGTTTCTGTATTTGACTGTTAGCTCTGTGTACTGTTTGTTAGCCTTCTCCAGGTCGGATGAGGGCACACTATCATCCAAAGCTTTCTGTAGTGCTGTTATTTTATATGCAGCCATTTCCTAAAGACCAAATAAAAAGCAGTAACGTTAGAAAAGTGCTGATTGAACACAGTGCCAAAAACACAACTTTTCGCTATGCTTGTGCAGAAATGATCACAATATTTCATAAACTGTTTTCTGGGTTTTTAATCTTATCTCGTTCTTTTCTACCCCACCAGCTGGTTACGTTATTTATCTGATGAATGCAAACGTTGCCGTTTCCCCACCAAGTTATTTAGGGAAATAATTTGAGTGGGAACTTATATGTAAAATGTTTTATATAATCTCATCTAGTTGAGATAAAAGACAATAAATAAGAATCTGTTTTGCCACCGAGGCTTTTGGTGGGATTTAGCTTCTCTGTACCTTGTATCTCTGCAGGCAACCTATCCTCTGAGTGACCGAAGCCTGCATGTGGCTGCTCTCGTCTCTCAGCTTGCTGTTTTCCTTTCGGAGGTGTTCTTCATGTTCCAGCAGGGTTGTGTAGCGTCGCACCAGTTTCTTCTCGTTAACTTTGAGCACTGTCTGCTTATGAACTGCTTCACTCAGCTGTCTTCTGATGTCCTCTGGATCCTTCTGAAGTGTGTCCAGCAGATCCTGATGGATAAGGCGAATAACTGTTCTTAATAAGACTAATACCACAAGGACAAAGAAGCACAGCAAAAAAATTCTACCTTGACATTTGATATTTGTACATTTCAAATTTGTAAAAATGTCAGTACATTCTTAATACAGTACAGTTATTTAATCACTTTTGAACTGCTGGTCGACTTGCTGATATCGCACACTACACGCCTGAATGAGCTGTCTGTTCCCCTAATGTGCATTTTATGTTTATTGAGTCAGGGGAAAATATTCCAGTAATTTGTCTGAGACACATTTAATTCCATGTTGTCAGCCTTTAACAGTGAATCATCGTAAACCATCCATATGTCTGCGTGAGTGAATGAGAGCCACATTGGAAAGTGTTTGCCAAATAAACAGTGCATCTTGTAGCATTTAAGTATTATTAACCTTTTAAAGTGACTTACACTGAAGTCTTTGATTTTAACATCGTCCACCTGCTTTTGTTCCTCCAGCCTGTTCTTTATCTCTGTGAATTTCTCCTTCTCCTTCTGCCACTCTGCCTTCCCACTGAGAGAAAAAGGAAAATATTTCAGATTCTTACATGTAAATAAATCACCCACAACGTGCAAAAACTTTCATTCTAACCCACCTCAGGTACTCTTTGTAGAGAAGTCCCTGTTGATGGCTAATAACAGAAAACTTCTCCTTGTATTCTTCCAGAGCGCCTGCAAGTTTCTGCATTTTTTCCTCCTTGTTTTTGAGCTCCTAAATAATTATGGGAGAAGACAGGATCCATTTTTTTAGATTTTACTTAAAACACCATTAATTTACAGTTCTTCCCAACAATTATTGGAAGACAGTGACACCAACCTGAAGAAGTCGAACGGCGTACTCATTCAGGGAACTGATGACTTCAGTGCTGCTGGGCTCCAGGCCTCCGGGAAGGGTCAGAGGTCTGAGGATGACTCCATTGGTGCCAGACTTCCTGAGCAACTCCAATTCACTTTCAAGTTGGCATATCTAACAGGCACACATTAAAAAAAAAAAAAAAAACACAAGAAAAACCTGGCTATTAAACGTTGTGTTTATTATACTACAAACGTCAATCACTTATTTATCAAAAAAAAAGTTCTTGTGTTTGTGTCTAGGTTCAAATTTATTATTTAGAATAGTTTGGGACAATGGAGACATAAATTTCTTGATTGCTGAATGTGAGGAGCCCATTGTCAAGTACCACAAACATAAGGTAACAAAAAATGATTGAGGCTAAAGGCAGTAATAAACAGAGGATAAAAATAAACAGTATAACACTACTTGAACAAACTGAACCAGACAAGGGAACAAATAATGAAAAAGAATGATCAACAAAAAGAGAAAATCTTATTGAAAATTAAAACTGGAGTTATGTAAAGGAGGCTTCCCCATTTTAAACAAAATTGTTACTGCCTGTGTTCTGGATAATGTGGCTTTTGCGAAGTGTTATTTGTAAGAAAGTTTTATCATTTTGAAAATTTAAACTGAATGCACGCTGAACAGTTGAGACAGAAATTTGTTTACCTCATTTCTCTTATTATATGAAACAGAAGTAGCAGATATCAAAAACAGGCGACTGACCAGACCAAGGAAAGGAAAACTCTTCTAGACATGTTAATGACTTTCTGCCATGGAGCCCATGACAGGCATGCGGCTATCTTCATAAATCTTTATATTTCTGTGGTTACAAACTTTTACATAAGAAAATAATTCTGTTAATATGCATCCGTTACCACTGGGATTCGGGCTTCCATAACTAGAGTTTAATACATTCTTGGCTTTGAGAAACAAGTTGAGAAATCATACCGCTTTGTTTTCTTGCCAAAGGCAGAAACATGGCCAAATAAAGCTGCCAGTCCAGCACATTATTAATTTGTGTCATTAACTTAATACATATTAATCTACCTTTTCTTTGGCTCTGGCAAGCTGACTCAAGCTGTTGGTTGCCTCCTCACGAGCTGATTTTAGCTCCTGCCTCAGTTCTTCATTTCTCCCCACCAGCTGGTGTATTTGGGACATGAAGTGTGGGGCTGACTCAGACTGGTCACCCATGCTACTGACATCTATAGCCTGTAACAGAATGAGCAAAGTTTACTGCCACCCTCCCCCCAAAAAAGTTAAATCCTCAAATCTTAGATGCAACAGTTGTAGAGGATAAAAACAAATGTATGCCACTGCCTGAGACTGATTCTCATGTGTTTAATGTGTGCTAGCATGAGCTACTTCCTCTTGTACTGGGCATGCCAAGTTATACCTTATCTGTCTTGCTGATTGGTATGTTGCATAGCATACTTGCCTTTTTCTTTAGAGCTAACCTCATTTGTTTATCAGGTTGCTATGAGACAAACCCTATGCTTAATCAAAAGACAAGGTCAACAGTAAAATGCCAAAGAGGGACAAAGTCCATTGTTTTCAGCTTATCTATGCGTAAAGGCATGATGTAAAGTGAGCCCGTGTGAAACATAGAAAAACACTATCTATTAATCAAATGTCATTTTAAACTAAGCACCGTTTCACATCAGCTTTCATGCGTACTTACATTGGCCAACCTTTCCAGACTAGGAACAGAAACAGCCTCTTGATTAATCCTCATTGCTTGAAGGACATCTTTCAGAGCAGCCTCCAGATCTTTTTTCACCTTTGAAAGTTCTTCCACTACGAGTTCATGCACAGGAATGAATAACAATAAGCAAGCAGTATATCTGAGATAAATAATTCACATAAAATTGTTTTAAATACACTATATTACCAAAAGTAATCACTTGTCTGCCTTCACACATGCACACACACATATGAACTTGAGTGGGATCTCATTCTTAATCCATAAGGTTTAATGTGATGTCTTTGCAGCTGTAAGAGCTTCGACCCGTCTGGGAAGGCTTTCTGCAAGGTTTAGGAGTGTGTTTATGGGAATTTTTTACCATTCTTTCAGGAGCTTCCACTTTAATTCATACTAAAGATGTTCTGTCAGGTTGATGTCAGGACTCTGTGCAGGCCAGTCAAGTTCTTTCACACCAACCTTGTTCATCCATGTCATTACAAACCTTGCTTTGTACACTGGTAAGCAGTCAGGTTGGAATATTTTGTAAGAAGCACACAAGTCACAACTGGCCTTGTTACACAGTTGGTATTGTATCATTGTCCTACACTGAAATTCACTGAGATCCAGAGAGCAAGCCATTCTTCCATTAACGTATGTAGAAGTCTTCATGCCTAGGGGCTTGATTTCATACACCTGTGCCATGAAAGTGATTGGAACACCTGAATTCAATCATTTGGATGGGCGAATGAATACTTTTGGCAACATGGTGTATATTGCATTGATCATCGTCTCACATCTAATGCATCTAATGTACAGATGCTACATTGACTCAAGTGTAAAAATGTCTGTGTGGACTTCAGTCGGAGCAGGACTATACTCACATTTGACCTGAAACTGGGTCCGGTGAAGTTCCAGCTCTCGCTCCTTATTGATTAACTCTTTTTCAAGGTACTCATTCTGAAATGCAATGTTAAAGTAATGGAAATATTTCAAATAAAAAACCCTGAAAACATTCTCACAACCCTTTCCCCTGGTATTCCATGGTTCCCATGGTATCCCGTTAGCTATATCATAAATCACCATCAGCACTTCTATCATCTGCAAAATTAAATGCTGAGAAATTCCCAACATACTAATGAATTCCTTTAGTTTTTTCGATTATAGCTTCTTTTTTTCCCCCTTCCTTTTACATATTATTGGGCTTTTTTTTGCTCATATGAGTGCAGCAAACATGCAACCAACCCTTCACTGAATAAAATCGAATAAAATTTAAATTCTCACTTAGTTTTCTTGATGAGAATGTTTCTTTTTTAGTACAGGGAACTAAGTTGTGTGGCAGGAGGTGATGTCACTACTGAGTCTTACTTTGCGCTTGGTTTCTTCATCTGTGTACGTGCCACTCTGTTTGAGTGACAGCTGTGCCACCTTGCTGGGTCTAACATCTTCCTCCAGCAGTAAGCTTGACTGTGGAATCCCTGTAGACACAGCTGATTAAGAGCTACATTTAAAAAAAATGTATATCTGAAACAAAACTCTTAAAAATTCAGGAGAAAATAAGCTAAATGTCTTCCTTCGTACAAGCTAAACCAATAGATTTGGTCATACAAATAAATTTTAGGTAGAAAGACACTTCAAGGAAAAGATATCATGGGGCCAATGAGTTCATATGCCCCTTCCATTAAAAATGACAGTAAGTGTCGTAAGTCTGACTGGGAACCTTAAAAGAGTGTTGTAGGTTTCATGTCTGTGTATATAATAGGGGCCAACTGGATTTGAGAGACATACATTTCACAGTAACATAGTGGACAAGGCTCGGTGCTGAGGTCCATGTGCCTGTTTGTGGAGAGATTATGCAATAGATGTGCTGAACTAACTACACATGCGCTTTTCAGAACAGGTGAAAAGAGTTGCTGATATAAAAACACACTTCTTTAAAGGAATAATCTGTGGACTTAAACTCAGTAGTGTCACCTCTTTCCTTCACCATGCGTCTGATTTGTTTCTTTAATTCCAGTCTTTCCTCTTCAAGTCGTTCAATCTAGAAAACCATCAGGGCGTTAGTAGAAAGAAGCTCATGAGCACAATTACTTATATTGGTTTTAACCAGTATAATCCCCACTATACCTCTTTGGTGAGCACTTGGTTTTCTGCTTTGTACCGGCGCTGTCTAAGCTCTGCGGCACGCCTAAACTCTGTCAGATCCACTTCCTGCTTTGGTTCCAGACCTTCGAAGTCAAGACCAGAATAAACAAAAACTAAATTAATTTTATAGTTCCACGTCAGTGAGTGTCGTCTAAATATACTGAGAAATTCGAGTTAAAAAATAAATAAATTGAAAAACCCATCTGACCTAGTTTTTCTCTGAAACCTTCGTTTTCGTCCATGAGGTCATTGATTCTCATCTCAAGCTGGTTAATCTCTTTGGTCATGGCCTCTGCCTCACATTCTCTCTCTCTAATTAGATTTTTACACTCTTTGATCTCTGCAATGGCTGCTTCCAGGCCATAAGTGCCCTGTAAAACAGAAACCAAGTTGTTGTTCACAGTGTTTCATTCACCAAAAGGCGAGTCTTGTCTGTCTTTTTTCCTTG
This sequence comes from Pelvicachromis taeniatus, assembly GCA_015108175.1. Lineage (NCBI taxonomy): Eukaryota > Metazoa > Chordata > Actinopteri > Cichliformes > Cichlidae > Pelvicachromis > Pelvicachromis taeniatus. The sequence goes on from VURO01048565.1 coordinate 17,543, forward strand.
TTTTTAACTCGTATGCTTTTTGTGGAAATCAGGATGTGATTTGGCATGGTGAAAAACAAACACCATGTTTGTAGACCAAAGAAGCACGTGGATCACACCATAGTCACATTGTCATTTCAATGTCTCTATTAAAAATGGGGACGGATTGGGAAAAGAAAAAAAAATCACATGCATCAGTTCCTGGAAATTAAGTCACAAATAATGTCATTTGGTTAAAACAAATTTTTATTGAAAGCTAAAATAAAAAACACAAAAAACAAAAAACTAAACCCACCCAGAAAAAAATGAGGAACAAAAAATATGTTTGCAGACTTACAGACTCATACTGGCTCAAGCGGTTTGAAGCCTCAATAAGTGCTTTGTCTTTTTCCTCAGCATGAGCTTCTGCTAGTTTTACAGCATGCTCTGCTTCTGTTGCGCTCATCTCTACAGCTTGTAGCTTTAACTTTAGCTCCTCCATTTTCTTCTGCTGTAAGGTGGATGGGAGGCCTTTAGGAACAAAAGAAATGTCTTAAATTGCATACACAGAAACCATTTGGTGCCCTCAGA
>VURO01048566.1:8535-19375 GCA_015108175.1 Pelvicachromis taeniatus
ATACGGCCGCTCTCGGCTTCCATATTTTGCCGCCTGGTAAGTCTTTTTTTTTTTCGATTGTGTTAATCAATATTATTAGCTTTTACTTCTGTGGCTTTTTTGAGTTGAGACAAAGCTGTGTGTAAGGTGTTAGCCATGTTGCTCGGTGATAGCATAATGATCTGTTTTAGCTTACTGAAATCTATTGTTTGTGAGCAAAGACTATAGCGCTGAAAAAAAGCTTGCATATGAATATTCGGTAGTCCGGTCTTGCCGTGAACACACGGGAGTACGGACTGGCAATAAAACAATAGCACTACTCGAAGCCTGAAAAATCTCCCACAAAAAACAGAGCAAACAGCAGATGTGCACACGGTTTAGTTCAAAATTTAAAAGATTGAGTTTTTAAATTTATTTCGACATGAATTATTTTCTGTCTTCAGATGTACGTCAAAGTCCCACACAGTGATGAATGGAGGACATTCATACTGTACTGAAGAAAAGAGTAATGTGCATGCTGTTATTTGCATTGACCAGCTCACCTGTGTCAGACCCAAGAGAGAGCCATGTACATTGTTCCATATTGTTACATGTTTTAGAAAATGCTTTGAAATTGTGGTGCACAGTTCAAAATAAATATTTGTTTTTCAGAAAAACTTTTTTGTCTCTTTTTTAAAATGTTTATTTCCCAAAGAATTTCTAAAAGTTCCAAACAGTATTACACCTTTTATAATAAATTGGAAGATGACGCTTATATAGTTAAAATAAAATACTCTGTAACAGTTAATATATACATTTTAACACCTAGTTAGTGTTAATAAGTGTTAAATGATCAGTTGCAGCAGCTCTTGGGCCTGACAGATCCCCATGTAGTAAAGAGAAATGAAGAAGTGAAAGAACTGAAAAAGGGGAGGGAGAGCGGAGCACAAAAACGAGACGAATAGCGTGTAGGGAGGTCTTATATAGATATGCACCGGAAGAGGCGTGTTCGGAGGTGTGGTCCCACCCCTGAAATTCAGATAATGCAGGTCTGCAACCAAAAATCTGCATAGGCTTTGTTTTGACTGATTCTTATAGATTTTTATTCCCTGAAAAATATTTTTTAAATTGCATCTCATCAGGTTTTCTTGCAAAACTATTTTTCTGGTATCCTATACTTGAGTCAAAAAACCATATCCAATAATGATTTCTTACACTAAATTATTGTTTCTAAAAATGAGACTCGAGACAAATACAAATAGAAAATACAAGGATTGAGGGGGGTCAGTAGGAAGTGGGCGGTATGGTGGGTTTGGCTGTGTGAGGAGCTCAGATGATCATGTCCCAAAGGGTTTATTTTGTTCATAGCAAAAGGTAAGGAATCTCAGAAAAATAATGCATAGTTAATTGTAAGAAAATATTCCTTCTATTCATCGCTGTTGTGCTTTTATTTTTTTTTAATGTAAACTCCTCGTGTTTTCCTTAAATTTAGTTCATATTTAACACCTTAATACCTTAAAGGAGACAATTTTCATGTAGTAATTAATTCAACTTTGGACAATATTCATCATGTAACAAAAAGATCTTAGAAATCAGAATAAAATTTTCAGTATAAATTAAGTGCCATAGTGTCTTTGCCAGAAACTCATTCCTAGGTTTAATCATACCCAACATATCCCCATGTGCAGGTCACTCTCTCATCTAATGCAATCTGACCTTTACCATTTGGTTGTATAAACTTTCAACTCTAGACTGCAGCACATATTTAGTTATAAACCTGAACAAACTGGCTAAAAAATAACCAGACTTTATAATAGCAGTGTCAAACCTGCTCTGCTTTATGGCTCAGAATGATGGTGCATAGTAAAGGTTTACATGAATGAGATCAATGGCTCTCACAATGGATGTCTGAAAAATGCTCAAGTCATTTTTAATTAAAAACCGTACATAAGACAAAGTGCAATCCTACATTAGCGCTTACAGTGACTTGGGCATGTCCTCAGAGTGGATCAGAAGCCCATGCTCAAAAAAGAACACCACCTGGAAAACAAAACAAGGCTAACCTAAAACATGGCATGCATTTGTGTAGACATACATACAAAGTTGTAAATACATTTACATGTCCCTAATTTATCATCATTCTAATACTTACAAGAGCAAGAAAATTAAAATAAAAAAATAAATAAATAAACAGATAAATCTACGTGTAAATTCTGGCAGAATGTCAACTCATTGTCATTATTTCATGTTGGCTTGCTGGGAACTCGTAAAACTATCGCTCACCATGTGTTTCAACCATTCCTAGTTTGCAAGTGTGTTAATGATTAACTGGATTTGTATTGCCTTAGGAAGAGCTGATAACATCCAATAAAGCCATTTAGTATGTCTCCATAACTCACCTGTTGGTTTACAGTAACACACCACCTCAGATCTATTGGCATCTATTGTCTTTGGAGAATGGTTGTACAAATATAAGTGAATGAGACATTGGTAAAAGTTTACCCCATCCAATCTAAAGTATGGTCGCTGTAAAATGATGCCACATGCTCTTAAAGTCTTTGTTTCCCATTATTTGTTAGCCAAGGTACTGTATAGCATAACCCGAGGACAACCTGCAATATCAATAAAATGTTAATGATTCAAAATTGTAACCTCTTAAAAGCTGGAAATTTAATGCCTATAATGAAATACTGACAAAGGCACTGACACAGTTTTGCCCATTCAAATCTGCTAGCAAGCTTAATTAAATGAAAATGAACCCTGACACAATGACCACACTATTTCACAGTGAACCTGCTAACTTCCCTAATCACTGCTGCTAGTTGAGAGAGAGCATCCATCAGAACACAGATGGAAAACATTTCTGAAAATCGTATTTTTTGATTAAAGAACCAAAGTCAAAATATTTTCAATGCCCCGTTCAAGTTTAAATGACTGAAAAGCAATGTTGGTATATTCCACTTTTATTTTGTTCTTATTTTATTCTAAAAAGTAATGACACTTAACCTGCATTACCCACAGCAACAATGAGCCATAAAAAAAGGAAACTTGCCTTGTTTTAACTCTGTTTTATTAACTTCATCCATTACATACAGAATTAGCAACAACAAAATCAGTTTGATTCAGAGCAATTGTATGTCCATTATACCCTCCAACCCCCCCAAACTCCCGTTCCTAATTCCCCCCTTCCGGACTAAACAATACACCGCAGGGACCCAGTCTCTGCACATGTCTCAAGACCCATACACATAACACACAAACCAAAACAAACCAAGCAAAACAAAACAGAAACAAAAACAAAAAAACAACAAAACAAAACAAAACAAAAAAAACAAAAAAAAACCTTCAATACTGTAGTCTCACTCAGTTCACTTGGGGGGTGGGGAAGCTTCCACTTCAGCAAAATAAGCCTCCGAGCTAGTAAAGTGGTAAAGGCTAGGGCCTGTTTGAGGGAGCTAGCTAAATTTAAATTGGGGGAGATGCCAAAAATTGCAGATCGTGAATTAGGAGGGACAATCTGACCATATGCTTCACTAAGTGTGTCAAGAATGCCATAATGCACCCACTTTCGGACATGACCAGAACATGTGGACATGGTTAGCGGGTGATAGTCCACATCTGTTACAGGCATCACTAATGGTTGAATAGATTTTAGATAGCTTTGTGTTTTTATAGTGTACTTTATAGAACACCTTGCACTGAATAAAAGCATCATGGGTACAGATTGAGGGCGAGTGAATCAATTTCAAAGCAGTATCCCACTGCTGTTCAGTTAAGTTGTCTGTAACCCTTCCTCCCATCTCAGCTTAATAAGAGAAATGGAATTGGAAACCAATGTATCTAATATTTTATACAGGGCTGATATAAGTCAATTTTAATAGGGGTTTATCTGTAGGATAATATCCAGATTTGTTTCTGGAGGCCGATTAGGAAAATGAGGGAACAGCATTTTTACAAAATCTTTAGCCTGAAGATACCAGAAAAAAATTTGAATTAGACAGATCGTATTTAGACGATAGGTCAGCAAAGATAATAATATGGATAATATGTTAATTGCCTATACAATATATTTGGTACTCTGGTTAAGGATGTCCTTAACCAGAGTGTCATGCACCAGAACTTATTGCTAAACTGTAATCTATAGAATTGGCTGGTTCCCATGGGAAACCTGGACTTGGTAAAAATGATCCAAACGGTTTAAATTAGGTAAAAAAAAAAAAAAGGAAAACTGTTCCAGTTCCACGCTGACAGAAAAGGCATATGTGTCATTGTCTTCTCTCTCTGTTACTTTTCTATAATTTTACATTGGTTTGGTTCCTTATCTTAGATCAGGCAACACCTACAGACCCCACGGTCCATACAGCGTGTCTCTTTTGTTTTGAAGTCATCTTATGATTCTTATATATTGTGTTTTAACAACATACAACAGGGCTATATTCCCTTGACTCAAGGGAAACAGCTTGTTCAAGAGTCAGCTTGAACTTGATCACACAAGCTAACAAATCACCCAACATTTGGATGAATAATAACATCTATGTACAAAGAATGTACATAATACACTGCCATCACTGTCTTATCCTAACAGGTCCTTGCTCAGTCTGGGAAAAAAACATTGAAGGAAATAATGTATTCTTGTATTGTTGTGTGGTCTTTACCTTACAATATAAAGCACACTGTTGCTGTCATATGGCACTATATAAATAAAATGTAATTGTGCTGAAATAAAAATTAATCCCTGTCACTGAAGTGAACAACTCATTAATCTCCGACACGAGTGTATATTAGGTTTGTTAACATTTTGCCTGGAGCCCTTGAGGTGGCTATCCAAGTTACATAAGCATGCTGAATGGTAGCAAACATTTGTGCTAGATAAAGAAACCCTTGAAAGCTGTGAATCCACCTGGATACTGTTTGTCTTCTCTCAGAGAGCTCCCACTCGCTGTCTGACAGTGTTCAAATATACAAGAGTTGCCAAACACTGCTGGCTGTTTGAAGTCTACACCAAGTACTTTGCTTCTCTCAATATGTATTTGTACACGAACATACAAATACAAGCAGGCAGTCACTACATGAAGCTAGAGATAAACCAGCTGAATAATTAAATAGCAGCACTCAACAGCAGATTTGCACCTATTTCATGCTTTGATCTGTCACTGGAAAAAGTCCGTTTTTAGTTGTTAATATTAAAGGCACAGTCATTCCTATAATTTACTACTCTGTGCAAATAGGTATTTATAGAGTTCATTTAATAAAGAAGTCTAGTTGTGATTGAAATATAGACTTTTAGCTTTGTTTCATAGACAACACTACCATTGTTCAGAGTAACTGCATAATGTAAGGTGCTTTTACTATTTCTCTCCTATATCATCACTAATTTCTAATATTTAATAATGGAAAATGTAAGACTTGAAAATTACAGGTGGCATACATATCTATTCATCTATTATTTCCTTCTAAACTGGAAGCATTATGGCAAAATATTAATATAGCACTGTATTTGGCACTTATTAGAAATCTTCTGTTTGTCTTAGGAGTGACAGTGCTGTCATTATCCCTGATGGCTGTCCCTCCCCCAGCCTGGTTCTCTCAGAGATTTCCTGCCATTAAAAATTAGCTTTTTCTTCCCACTATCCTATCCTTGCTCATAGGTCATTTGATTGTAGGATCTTTGAGGCAACTGCTGTAATTTTAATAAGTTGAATTGAATTGAATATACAATTGACGCAATTTTGATCATAGGCATGAATGTCATGAATCCTTTAAACAGGTCTTTTTCCAGGTTGGAATGATTATAGCACAAACATCTTTCATGATTTTAAGAACAAGGATCGGATCCACAAGTTTAAATGTATTTTGGAGTTGCTGTAATCTACACAGGGTCAAATTTATAAATATGGGGTCAATCAAATCATAGATGTATGTTTGTTTGTCAAGTTCAAAGATGTCTACAGTGTTTTAAACTTGACAAAGTCAAGGCTTATTTACTTCTTGTTAATGATCACGACTCACTGCAACTGGCAGGTTCTCTTTTCCAGCATTAAAAGGACAGCGAATTGTACAATACTCAGAAACATGCAAAAGACCAAGGAACTCAGCGAAGATTTAAGAAGGAATTAAAATGTAAAGTGATGGATTTCACAGCAGTGGGGAGTACATTTCATTACAGCAGATATGGTTCTAAAGTGCTGTAACTAAATTTAAGGATATCATTCCTGTGCGAACACAGTACAGAGCAGCTACCTAAACTCGCATCCGTTGCAGTGTAGCTTGATCAGGGGGATTTAACCAAATATTAGTGTTTGAATATATTTGAGCCTGTTTGCAATATGAATACAGTGACTCAACTCCAGATTTTACAGTGATTTTTATGTGGACTATTGTTGTGAAGGTCTTAACACTCGCACACATTAGGTTAGACTCCTTAATTCTTCATGGAACAAACTCATCTGGTCAATATTGATGTGTTTTGGCTGCACATTCATGTGCTCTATTTCCACTTTCTTAAAAAGTCAGAGCAGCCTGTCTGGGAACATTGAACATGCTGCTTTCAAAGTCACTTAAATGACCGGAACCATTATAATGCTTTGAATTTTAATTGAATGTTCTTGCAGTTGTTCACACATATGGCTGGCAGAGTCATACAATTTCAGCTGTTATTTTCTGAGGGGTGTAACTTTACTTTTGTGTAAGAAGTCATTTCAACTTGTTCATCGCTCATAAAAATAAAAGCAAGTTTCACTTTTGTTTAGCCCCAAGGGCATGTTGGAACGTTTTATTTTGCAACAAATGCTTCTGGTGCTTACAAAAAGTTCAAACGTTTACAGCTGATGCTGTAAGTGGCACACTGCCATTTGCTTCAAGCACACACAAAGACCTATACACAAATGCACCCCATCTCTTCTTTTAATATATCCCACAAAAGGCATGACTCTCCAACTGTGTAGCAAATATGAGCTCCATTGTGGAAGAAAGAAAAGAACAACTTTTTGCCTTCAGCTCCACCTAATATGAATAATAAAAAGCTCTCTCTGTGTCTCTTTCTCTCTCTGTCCCTCAGTACATTAGAAAGAGTATAATTCAGAGGGCCTGTTTGTTGAGGTGGATAATGTGCCTCATACTGGTGCCTGCTGTCACTCAGGTCTGTGCTCAGCAGAAGGCCAATATTGGCAGTTGAGAATAAACGTTTGAGAATTTCTCTTGATTTCCACTTTAGATCTAGAGGCCATTAACCTATTATACTCCCGTCCTATACTCTTCTTGCTATTCTTTTGCTGTTTATATTTATATCTTTATTTATAACCACTGGACCGTTATATGTGGAACTGGTTTTGCTTTCTTTTGAGTGTTTGCTACTATGTTTGATTCCCATGTATGATCTGCCTGTCATTTCGATCAAAGATTTGAATTTTGGACTTTTGTTCTTCCTTCTGCTGTCCTGCATTTGGTTTCTCTTCCCATTAAAGGTGTTAGTCATATTTGTCCAGTATTAATAAAACACTGTATCAGAACTGTAGAAGACATTTCAACTTTTCTTGAAAACTGTAAAAGAGCTTTTCTTCCCTTACTGTAATGACTCCAGGAGCGTTTCATTAAAGCAAACTCAACATAGCCCTTCATAACACTTTCTTTCATTCAGGTTGGCAAAATGACACAGTGAAACTTAAAAGGCAATAAAGGCACGAGAGTAAAATTCAATTCAGCCAGTGTCAGAAGTCACACTTCATGAGACTATGTGTGTAAATGGTAACTGCACACAGTCAGAGACACAACAGGGCATCATAAACAGCCTCAACAACAGACATAAAACGATCACTTAGGGATTAGTGCTTAGCATCTGGACTTCAGTGCACATGGGTGTATGTGGTTGTGTTGTCCGCTATGCTTGGTTAGCCAGTTATAGTAGTTGCCTTATATATTAGTATCTTGCTGGATCAGTGGCTCTGTCTAATCGCCGGTCTGCTTAATCTATGTGGGCACAGAGCCATTAACCTTGGTGTCAGCAGATAACAACTGCTGGATATGGGCAGCCACTCGTCTAGCTATCAAGTGTAACTGTTTTGTCAACACACGGTTGTTGGTTTCTTTGTTTGCTACCGGCTTGGCTTGGTACTATCAAATGTGCTGTCAAATGCACCTCTTTCTATTAAAAATGAAACTAGCCAAGGAGTTGTCACATTATGGCGGGCTAGTTTCACCCATAAAGATGGTTTCTTTGGGATGCAAGTCTGTGCTCCTTAAATATGTTGTGTCACAGCTAAACCTGTCTTTCAGTTTCAAAACAGTGAGTTTCAATTACATGTTGTTTGCTTCATCTGAGAGAATGAAATGTTTTGGTTGTGTTGGGGAAGGGCATTTAATTCGATACTGTCCAGAAAGGCTAAGAAACACACAGCCAGTGGATGATGCAGTTGGAGAGTGTGTGCCATCCAGGGCTCCTGGTGGGGAACTGGAGATCGCCCCTGCAAAGCCCGGTGAGGACGGGGGCAGCCCCGCCGTTGCTGAGGTGGACCCCGCTGCCGAGGCTCTAGTAGTAATAGGTCTGATGATAATGACATTGTGAGGAGTGCCGATAGCATAGAAACTGATCTGACTAATGACCAGTGTGCAGGTGTTTTTGACATAATTCAGAAAGATGAAACAACGCTTGAGTCTGTGTGTGAGGATCTTTGTGAGGATGACAATATGTTTGATGAGGATTTGTTGAAATTGTCTCAGAAGAGGAAGAGCTCTGCCCACTGCAGTACTAAAACATTAAACGCTAAGACAGGAAACAAAAAGGAGAGAGCAGTATAGAGTCTGAAAGTGATTATTGAGTCTCCTCTGGGCCTCAGGAGATTCTTACAGACAACCAAAGGTCTCAGGATGGTAAATGTTGAGGACTACTTGAGACCTGAATCTTTTTGTTGAACTCTCTTGGATCTTGACAAAAAAAATCTGGAAATTTTGTTGACAGACCAAGAGAGTAATCGTTTAAAAAAACAGATTTTGAAAGTACGAGCTTAAGTATTTACTGCTGATGACGATGACGATGTTTAGGAAAATACTCTGTATGTCCCCGTCTGGTTTTCTCTGTCTCTCCTTTTTTATGTGCAAATTCAAAAAACTGCTGAACAGCAGGCTGAATCTCTGTACTGGTTGCTGGAAGAACCTGTACTGTTTGGCAGCTTGCTGGATTGCCCTGTCTGGGGGAGGACTACTTTATCCAGATAGCTCCACGCTGCACTGGTGTTTTCTTTGAAGAGGGTTGTTGAGCTGGCTGGACCTCAGCTGGATAATCCAGATGGACTCGCTGCGCAGTTTGGAATAAGGTCTACTGGTGTTGTTGGTCAGCTTTTGGATCATTGGAAACACAAGTTAGGTGGAGCTGAATGTTCACTTTTGTTAGGTTATTGTGAAAGCACTCTGTTTCCAAACTCTTTGGACTCTTATCCTTCCATCAGACTGCTTCAGGGTTTAAGAACTGCTCTGATCCTTTACTGGATGCCATGGATGTTGTGGGGGTGTCCCTAGAAGGGGCCTCTGGAAAAACTTTGTATAGGCTGCTTGTAAAAACTCTCAAAGCAAGTTGAATGGACGCAATGACACAGTGTGGAGGACCCATCTTTTTTTAGCACCTGACATCAAATGTTCTCAACTGTTACAGTGGATCATTGCTTGGAAACTTCATTGCTTTTGTTTCTGTTATTAACGATGCTGTGGAAGACAAATGTCCATTCTGTGAGCAGAGAGAGACCCTGTTTCATTGTTTTTCTGAATGTGTTCACCTTTCAGCTCTGTTTGTGTTTCTGAGAACTATTTTTAGTAGATGTAGGGAAGTTTTTACACTGAATGTCTTGATTTGTGGTTTCAAATTTACTCGTCACAGGAAGAACAAATGGCAGCTGCTTAATTTTTTGTTTTTTCTATAAGGCAGCCTCATACCTACATACTTTTTCTCAGGTCTGGGGCTACAGAGAGGCAATCTGTAGTGTGGTGGAGTGTGGTATCTATATCTATATATCTAGATGTGGACGTGGGGTGCTCGAGGCTGGATACGGACATGGGGTGCTCTGGGCTGAACATGCGGTCCTGGCCATGCTCACCCTGGGAACAGGTATAGATGGAAGAGCAGTCTCGGGGTGGCCCCGAGTGGAATGCAAGAAAACATGATTAATGAACGTGAGGATTGAGTCACAGCTAGAAGTCAGACATGAATTACAGTTAACAACATTTGAGTATGAATCACAGTTTGTTGGGGAAACCGACCGAGATCACAAAAGGGAACAAACAAAACTATAACAAAAGACAGGCACAGCCCTAACCCATAAAATGACAAAACTCAAAAGCACAAATGATCAAACTACTTTTAGAAAACTAAAGAGCTAAACATAACTTCTTTCTCAAAACCAAAACAGATCATAAACTCACACAAAACTCAACACCCTGGGTCCAAGACAGCTGGACAGGTCTGGTGCATTTACTGGGGATTTATGCTTCAGGAGGAAGAGTGGCAGCAATCTTCCACTCCACCTTGTTAAACAACCAAAGACCCAGGCAGAATTTGAATTCATTTTAAAGACTGCCCTTGGCTTGTTCAGCCTGACTGGATAACTCAAAAACCAGTTTCATCTATTGCTCACCTGGCAGTTACTCAGTTTCTATCTCATGTCTCAGACTTTTTATCTGTTTTAGTTCTCAGCTCAGATAAAAAAAAATTATTGTTGATGACTTTAACGTCCATGTAGATACTAAAAATGACAGTCTCAACATGGCATGTTCTGGCATAAGTCATAGAAGGTGAACTTAATAGGGTGAATTTAATATTTCCCAAAACACCAGTTTTTGTTTAGCCTAAAAAATAGTTTGTTGCTCTCTAAAAAAAAAAAAAAAAAATAGTGAAACG
>VURO01048566.1:28523-40016 GCA_015108175.1 Pelvicachromis taeniatus
TGTGTGCGTGCATGTGTCTGGGAGGGGAAGGGTGCGCGCGCGCGTGTGTGTGCGTGCGTGCGTGCGTGCGTGCGTGTGAGAGAGAGAGAGAGAGAGAGAGAGAGAGAAACATTTGTACACACTTCCACTACACAGTTAAAATGTTAATATTACTAATGACAAAACATCCTAATTTGCCCTTTTTATGATTTAAGAGGGGCAAATTAAAAGTTAAAGTGAATATAAAATGCAGGACCTATACTGCTATATGTCATAACTAACTATTAAATGCGAAGAAGATGTTGATAAATAAAGTATATATTTGTGTTGTGTCAACTGAGTTCAAATTTTTATTTCCATTTCAAATTTACCTTTAATTTACTTTGTTTCAAAATGAGGATATACATTTACTCTCTAACCAGCAGTCAAAAACAAATACTGTTTAAATTCCAAAACGACCAAAAACTAAATATGTAAAGAAGACAAAGCTAACAACTTTTTCTGCTTTGTTTTGTTTTTGATAAAGGACGGTTTCTTTTTCTGTTATTGGACCCACTGAGGACTGTACAGCTTCTATATTTAAAGAGTTAGTTTAAAAATAACTGCATACTGCACAGCAGTATATTGAAAAAGCCCATAGTAGCTTGAGCTTTGTATCCTTTGACAAACGTGATCGCCAAATAACAGCAGTTCTACATTCAGTCAGTCCATTATACAGTGAGCGCCCTCTGCTGGTAAGAGTGGAGCAGCACTCCTTGGTTATTCCAAAGTCAAGCATATGATTCCCTCCCACAAAACGTGAGTGGTATGTCACAGACTTTGTCTTAGCAATGTCTCTGTTCGTTTATCTTGTGCTTTATATTTTTAAACCAATGGTGAGGTATCTTTTGGAGATCAACTAGATTGTGAGTAGTTTTGTTGACATTATGATTAAAAAAGGGCAAACACAATTGTTCTTATCTATTGTCCATCTGGGCCTTACTCTGAGTTTCCACCCACAGCTTTAATATCGCTCTAGATCTTGTTTTGACATATAGCATAGAAACTGAACATTTGACAATATTGCATGAAAATCCCTTTCATTTTCTAACAACATTTAAGATTACAATAATGGATTACACAACAGTGGGCAATACATTTCATTACAGTAGGTGTCTTTCTGAAAGTGCTGCAACTGAGTTTAAGGATAGTTCATCCACTGTTGTCTTTTTGAATGCCATATGCCAACATAGAGCAGAGCAGCTACCTGAACTCAACTTGATTATCAAGATCGATTATCTTGTTAATAGTTTTACATCTTCACTGTCTATGACTCTGGATACTGTACCTCCTCTGACAATGAAAGCCTCAAATCAGAAGTACTTGACTCCCTGTAACTCTCAAATGCAGACCTTTCTTTCTTTCTTTCTTTTCTTCTACCTTAGCAGTTAATGTGTAAGCTGGAGAGGAAATGGTATCTTGCTAGTCATTTAGCCTGGAAAAATAATTTGATCTTCTATTAAAAAGCCCTATGTAAAGCTAGAACATTTTATTGTTGTCACTGATTAAAGAAAATAAAAGGTTTGTCTTCACCACTGTAGCCAGACTGACATAAAGTCAGAGCTCTGCTAGTGAAGCGTTACTTTAAATGTAACTAGTAATGACTTCATAAATCTCTTCACAAATAAAATTTAATCGTTACCAAAAAAATTGCTTGTAACCACCTTAGAGACGTAACATTACTTACAATACCATTTGTTGTTAAAGAGTCCTTCTTCAATTGATTTTTCCAAATTTTCCCATAGTTCTTTTAGTTTTCACACAGAGAAAAATCCAAGTGAGCTCCAAGTCAAACCAAAATGCATCAGTACAAACCACATGCGCTCATTAGACAGATGTGTTGGGTGCAGGAGCATCAACAGGAAGGTGGTGTTATGTTAGAAAACTGAGAATATACAGCTTGTGAAAAAGTGTTTACCCCTTCCTGATTTCATATTTGTTTTGTATTTTTGTCACACTTAAATGTTTCAGATCATCAAACAATTTTAAATATTATACAAAGATAACACGAGTAAACACAAAATGCAGTTTCTAAATGAAACCAAATACTAATTTATGTTGAACTGCTCAAAAACATTTTCAGTTTACCTGGTCAAATGCTTTCCCTGCATCTAAAGAGACGACTGTGGTTTCTAATTTGTTGATAGAGCAAAAGTCTATTACATTTATTAGACTATGTGCATTATTGGCTGAGTATCTACACTTGATAAAACCCGTCTGAACATGAAGTATTATAAATGGAATGATTTCTTTGTTCTCTTATGGCAAAGAGTTTTTCATTCTTTTTTCTTATGTGAACAGTAAGATTTTATTTTGCCTGGCCTTTCCTGTTTCCTATAGAACACATGGTAATATTCCCAGCTGGTCATTGTTATCTAAATACATTGCCCATTCATTTTTTAAATAATTAATGAACTCTTGTTCTTTAAGTAATGAAGTATTAAATCTCCAGCTTCTAATTGTTGGTGTGACTCTTTTCTGTGTCAGAGAGAGAGAACCGGAGCATGATCATTGATATCGATAGGATGGGTGTGAGTGTCGGTATAATCCTGCATAATGGAGCTGCTTACTAAAAAGTGGTCTAAGCGAGATTGTGGTGTACTGGCGAAAAGAAGGCATAATCCCTGAGTGTGGTGTGAACGACAAGCATCGCAAAGACCAAAATCACTCATGTATCATTTAAGAATGTTGGTAGACTGACTCACTGCTGTACTGAGCTTATCAATTTATGGATTAAATACCAGGTTGAAGTCTCCTCCTATTATAAGTGTGGTGTCTGAGTGATCCAAAAGTGAAAAAAGGTAGTAATGGTAAAAGCACCGGTCATCAACATTTGATCTATATATACTAGTAATACACAGATTAAAATTTTGTGTACATAAATGATTATAAATTTGCCTTCTGGATCTGTAATAGGTTTGCTAACAGTGAATTTTATTTTTCTGTTAATTAAAATGGCTACCTATCTTTGTTTTGAGTTGTAACCAGCTGAGAACGTGAGGGAACTTGTGTGTACAGATGTTTTGGACATTACTGTAGAAAGGCAACATCTGCCTGTAAGTTGTTAAACTAATTTAAAATGTTTTATCCCTGGGACCAACTCCACATATGACAAACCTCATTGGTAGAGTGTTGAATGTTTACTAAAGTTTTGTGTATGTGTGTGTGTGTCTATCTTACATGGCTGTATATTGGTGTGTGTATGGTTGTGTATGTGTCTGCCCTTTATATTGGTGTTTGGTATGGTTGTGTGACTGTATGTTTATGTGGTGTAAATTGCAACACAAAAGGCAGAGCATACATAATGCTGAGTGCAGAAGGAGAAAAGATGTGAAAGGTGACAAGGTGAATAAGGCAGCGCAACCACCCAAGAACCACTTTGAGTGACCTAAAAAACAACAAAAACAACAACAACAAATTAAGAAACCTAACCTAACAGGGTTTGCGGACATCTATCAGTCTATCAGTGGGAAATGTAAAGTGAAGCAGTGTGTAAAGTAAAGTGTGTAAAGTGTGTAAAGATTCAACCATCCAAGTCCATTCCAGAGCATCTAAAGAGGGTGGCTTTGGAAGGCCAAAACTGGAGCAAGGCCAGTTATTTCAGATGAAATGAAAACACTACTGAGGTTTCAGTGTGAACGAGGAATACAGCAAGGGGTGCAGGAAAGCCTCGAAGGGGTTGTGGGATTGGGCTCCATGTGGATGGATCACCTCGTGCATTATGTGCATCGACACGGGAAAAGGGAAGATCAAGAGAAAGAAGAAGTGAAAAAATGGAATAAAAATTTCTAAACAGAAATTAGCACTGGTTAGCACTGTTGCCTCACAGCAAGAAGGTCCTGAGTTCAATTCCACCATCAGGCCGGGGTCTTTCTGTGTGGAGTTTGCGTGGGTTCTCCCCAGGTTCTCCGGCTTCCTCCCACAGTCCAAACACATGCACTTAGTGGGGATAGGTTAATTGGAAACTCTAAATTGTCCATAGGTGTGAATGCGGGTGATTAAACAAATCTTTCTAAAGATTTGCCATTCACAATCCTCTACAGCAACTTTCTAAGATCTTCTTCTAGGAAGCAAGTCTTACCAGAACAGTCCAGAACAGTCTCAATCATCCAGGCAAATAAATCCCAAAAGGTTGATTGTGTTCATCTGGATGTTTTCAGTGAGAGAAACGTTTTGTCATCATCCAGGTGACTTCTTCAGTCTCTGCTGACTGCAGGTTTCCAACCTTATAAACAGCAAATTTGCATTGTGATTTTGAACAACGACCACTGATCATGAGTACCATTCACAGAGAGTTGGGGAATGGCTGCAATCACAGCATTGAAAGATGGTGACTTACGGCCCCTCCTCAATTCAGAGATGGTCTTTCCCTTTTCACGTAAATGGCCTCCTTGACTCCGCACTCAAACCAGTATTCCAAAGTATTAGGATTACTTTGATTAGTAGATTTACTAGACCCGTGTTTACGTGGGTTCTCCCCAGGTCCTCCGGCTTCCTCCCACAGTCCAAACACATGCACTTAGTGGGGATAGGTTAATTGGAAACTCTAAGTTGCCCATAGGTGTGAATGCGGGTGACTGTGAGTGCGAATGTTCAATATATTAATTCAATTCAATTCAATATATAAATAAAATTGAATTGAATTGAATGGTTGTCTGTCTATGTGTGTTAGCCCTGTGACAGACTGGCGACCTGTCCAGGGTGTACCCCGCCTTTCACCCCAAGACAGCTGGGATAGGCTCCAGCGCCCCCCGCGACCCTGAAAAGGATAAGCGGAAGCAAATGGATCAATGGATGGAATTTCAAAACTACCATGTGGCAGAGAAACACCTAGAGATTTGCAGACTGAGATATGTTAGGGAGAAATATTTTTATATATGATTAAGATGTCTTTTTATACTTCTATATTTTTTATCTATAGACTGCAAAATGTCCACCATGTCGCTGTTTTGTGGAGGAGCTGTCTCCGATGAGTGTTCGGGGCGGGTTCGTTTGCTGCTGGAGGGAGTCTCCAGAACTTCACCACTCTGGTCCTCCAGAGTGAAGTTGGTTGAAATATAAGTATAATTCCTGTTCTAGTAACTGTGAAAGCTGTGAAGGAATAAACTGGCAGAAAAAAAATAGTGGCTGAAATGTTTTCAGTGGCGTGCAATGTTCAATTCATTAAAAAAAAATCATCTTTTATAGCTGACAGGAAAATCTTAGTGGATTCATCATTTTGCTCACCTGCTCTACGTCGCTGCATAGTTTCATCTCAAACCACTGCAAGGCTCCAGAGAAATTAAGGGACAATTCTGCTCAAACTGAAAAACATCACAGGAATGCAGTAACCTCATATTAACATTTAAAAATAAAATCATGTATGATAGCTGACATGGAATTCTCAATGGAGTCCTCTTCTCAGCCACTTGCACTATATGTCTGCTACTGTTTCAGCTTCAACCACTGCAATATTCTTCAGAAGATAAAGGACAGTTATGCTAATATTTGATTATACTATTCTGATCAAAGATCCATTAAAATGTTCCTTATTACAGTATTCATTTCTCCTATTTAAGCTCAAGCCTGTTTACTAATGTAATATGTTTTATTTTTCACGTACAGGGCGTGACAAAAGACAGCAGAATACAGAGACAATAAATACACAGTGGATAACAAGAGGCAACAGGTGGGACACAAAGCTGGAAACTACTGAGGTAGAGGAAGTAGTCAACACGACTCACAGGAAACAATGCTTACCACAATAAAATAGGAAGACCCAACTACACGGGAAAAAGGGGTTAACTTACATAGACAGGGGAAGATGGAGATGAGGCTGGGACACACAAGGGGACAAATCAGGATTAATGAGATGGGGGAACTAAACTCGATACCAAACATGCAAAACACGAGACCATCAAAATTAAATGGTAACCGACACAAACACACAATTTCACATCAACTATCAAGAATTATTTTTACTGAGATTTTGATATACTCTTGCTATATTCCATTAAACATCTTGAATTTGAGCAAACTTTTCCATAATTTTCTGTGGAATAATGGAGAATTTTGCTCAGTTATTTGAGATTAAACTGTGCATAATTGTGGAGTAGATGAGCCAGAGGGAAAAACTATTAACTTTCCCGTTTATCTCTTGATGGAGGCGATCACATCTTTCTCCCTCTCCCTCTCTTATCTTTCCCTGCTTGGCTTCTCGTGTCCTTGCCTGGTCTTGTCTTTTCTTGCCATCCTACCTCTCTCCAAGCTGTCTTCCCAATGTGATGTTTCTGATCGTTATGTATGATCGGAAGGGGTCCAATTTCACTGCATGTAGCATGTACGTGTGACATGTGACAAATAAAGGGGCCAATTGAAACACAGTGGAAAAAGTGACTGAAGATGAAATACTCAATGCATCACGGGAAGCCCCCAGCAGCCTAGACCTATTGCAACGTAACTACGGGAGGATTCATGGCCACCTGATCCAGCCCTAACTATATGCTTTATCGAAAAGAAAAGTTTTGAGCCTAAAATGTAGAGATAGTGTCTGTCTCCTGAATCCAAACTGGGAGCTGGTTCCATAGAAGAGGGGCCTGAAAACTTTACACTACAGTGCTGTTGTATCGAGTCCAAAATCTAGCGCAGCTTCGTCAGGACCTGGTCTTATTTTGAAAGTTCAGAAAGGAAATCCTGCTTCTTTCTGTAAGTGGCTGCTGCTGACACAGAAGTGACCACTCAGCCAAGGAGTGAGGAGGCTGAAGTGAAGCTCGGCCAGTAACGCTGCTGCTGCAGTAATGATGCGATTTATTGTGGAGTGTCGGAGGACGCTGCGAGCGAGAACCTCCAAGAATGGAGGGTAAAATACTAATACTTATGTAGCATGTTAGGAGTATTGACTTTAACTAACCCTAAAACCATTACAGTGAGGCAGTGCTCGTTTCCATCTGTTAATGTAGATTCCAGAAGACTTGCCGCAGTTCTCTGATGTGTACTGACACAGATTTTTACAATCCTTAACTACAGCTACAGCATCAATATTTGATGATACTTAGGCAAGTGGTTTGTAGTAGTCTTATGTAATAGTAATATCATACATATACCCAGATGTGCAGAGTGTGAAAACGCTAACACACAATGTGAAATGCTCTTTGTTTTTGCAAATGTAACAACGGAGGATTTCAGCATTATAGAAAAAATGAGACAAACAGCTGAGTAACTGCAATACAGACTGAGGTACTTGGAGGAGGTTTAGTTGAACAGTTCAGTTGACAATGGGGATGTGACTTTGGCAGATCAAAGTGAAATTAATTGTACTAATTTAACCTTCTTGGTGATATAACCTACTGATGCAACTGATTCGTTTTCTAATCTGTGTGGTAGCTACAATAACAGCAGTGTAAGTTTTAGCAGAAGATTAAAATTGTGAATAAAAACATTTTTTTCAAATGTTTCATTATCACCAAGTGAAAACTAATGTGTCTAATTTTGACATACACACAAATGTGTGTTTGAATCCACATGAAAACAAAGCAAATAGAACACATTGAAGTATTTAACAAATGGGGTATATCAAAACCCTTTTTAAAATGTATGGTGATGTTTAAACATCACAGATAAAATACAAAAATAGTCGCTCGCCTTCACACATATGAGATGAGCACTCTGTGAGGCCAGTCAAGTTCTTCCACACCGATCTCGCTCAACCTACTAAGCCCAAATTATTCCCCAATGCATCTATCAGAGTGTGAATGTGTGCCAATATTAGATCACTTTAGTTGCAGTCATGGACAGCAGCACAAATCATATTGACAGGATAGCTGTACATTAGAAATTGATCACACAGTGAAACTTCTCAAATGAATAAGTGCTGAATGGAAAAGCATTTATTTGAGTAAAGTATAACATACAGTGACTTACACCATTTACATTACATTTGATTAGACTTGTACCACAAAGGGTTTAATTATTTATGGGGAAAACATCATGGAAGACTCATAAGAACTAAAAAACATCAGTCAAAGTGAATAAGCTGCAGTGACTGTACCCTAGCTAGTTGAAGTCAGCTGCTGAGATAGCCTTGGCTATAACTTCAGGAATTAGAAGAACATGAAGGAAAGGAAGATTGTTTTTTACAGTACACAACTCAAAGGACAATACAAGAAAATATGTTCTGTTGTGTTAATGACAACAGCTAAAGTGTTTTAAGTGGAAGGAAACAATGTTAGAATCTTCCTTTCATTTCCTGAGGTTTCACTGTGGTGATGATGCCTGACTACTTTGTGTAGCAAAGCTAGAAAACAAAAAAAAAGATTTGTCCTGTATAATTAGTACACTGAAAATACAGGACAGCACTAGAATAGAATAGAATAGAATAGAATAGAATAGAATAGACTAATCCTTTAATTGTCCCATAGGGGGAAATTCGGTTGTACCAGCAGCAAGAGACACATACACAGAACACTACCACACGTAGCTAAACTGTATACGTCATTTGTCCTGTATTATCAGTGTGCTGATAAAACAGGATAAAGGACGTAGTTATTGTTGGGAACATCATTTTCTTGACACAGGATTCCTAAGCTGAGCAGCTGAGCAGCTGACACAAAGGGAGCAAATGTTCCTTCGTGCCAAAGTGAGCAGGATGGCACTATCTGTTGTAAAAGCACCTCCGCTTTTTTCCATGCACATGTCAGTTTTCTGTCTGCCTGAACCATCTACAAGCCTCTGATGGTAACAGTAAGACTACTGAGGCTTTACCTCCTCTCCTTCATCTGTGTCTCTGATGTGGTCCTATCTCTTTTCTGTTATTACCTCATTCTTTCTCTGCATGTGCTGTTTTCTGCAGAAATGGTTGCTAATTTCATTCAGATCAGAAGGCAACAACACAGCTGATTCAAAGTCATTAAAAAAGCACAAATCAGTTACTAAATCTTAGCTTGAATTGAGGGAAAAGGAGTACCAGGTTAACCTAATCCTGAAACATGATAACCACACACAGTTATTTACTCCAAATAAAGTGACATTTTATTGGCTGATAAACAGTTTTACCCTACCTGTAACTCCCTGTAGAGTAACAACATCCAAACTATACGTACTTGAACAATTTTGCATTTTTACACACTTTGATAGCACATTACAGTGCTGATGTAGTTTAAGTACACAGAAATACATGAGTGGTAGCTGATCTGAGTAGTACTTACAACATGGCAATGTACCTATTCTCAAAGTACCCCTTCACCCATTGGTTTTACTTCTATAGTTGTATTTGTGCTGTTAAAATGGGGCCAGGATGTACATTCTGGATACTACTGGGTCTTTCCTTGAAGTGCTGACACAATAATAATTTCTACTTTAATGTTATATTTATTATAGATGTTCTGTGCTACAATGATGCTTGTTAATTGTGGTAAAATGAAACTATTTGAAGAAAACACGGCTGTGGTTAACTAATGAAGTAGGGCAGAATGAATATTGATTCATCAGTAATTGCCTGTGCAGACTACTGCTGCTGTGCGCTAGGATTTTTATGGATGGCTCTCTCACACATACCGTCTGTTGTGTGTGAACTGATCATACTGCAGAGGCCAGTGATGATGAAGAGGGGGAGAGTATAGAGAAGAATGTGAAGGAAACAGTGGTATGGCAGGAAACTGAGAAAGAGGAAAAACATGAAGACTGGAGACTTGTACAGGAATGGGCGTTCTTGCATGGATGCATAAGGCTGCTCTACCCTTCTCGTCTGACTCATCTTCCACACTGGTGCAGTCTGCCTGTGTGCATTTTCCAGCACACACACACGTGCATGCAGGCGCTGACACGTTAACAGAGGGAGCTCCGCCTCCTCTGCAGTGTAGCGACAGCTAGAGAGGGGCAGCAATGGAGGAGTCAGCAGTACAGCAGGAAAAAATAGAGGGATTGTGGGAAGGAGGGCATGATGAAGGAAAAGCAGACTGGAAGAACGAATGCTCTCTCTCATCCCTCCTTAAACATTCCTGTCTTCTTTGCTGGTCATCTCCCAGGGACACCGACATCATGGAGACTGATGAGAGAATCCTTGCCAAGACGGCCGAGATCAGAGTAAGAAGACCACAGCACCTAGCACTGGTGTGTGTGTGTGTCTGAGTCTGTGTGTGTGTTTTTATACATCTGTGTGTGTCTGTGTTATGTGTCAATATCAAAATGTTCTATTATTTGCTAGATAATTTTGACAGCACCTATATCATTTTTATGTTTGTGTGGTTGTAAGGTTTCCAGTTTGGGACCCTTCCATCATCATGCATCATGCATTTCCCATGATGCTCTCATGTGATGTCATGATGCTGTAGGACATGAAGCTGTAAACACACACGTGTTCAGCACAAGTCTGAATTACCAGACTATCCTGGTTCTTGACATCTTCAGATTTTGGTGACTTCTCTGAACTTTAAAAAAGAGACAAGCGTGTTCACAAAAATTAAACCCACTTATGGATAACATGGGGTGATGTATTTTCGGAATCGTGGTTTTACACCTGCATGCTTTGTGTGTGTGAATGTTTCATCATCCCAGCATTTATATCATTCTGCAGATTTTAACTGTGTCTTTGTGTGTGATTGTGTATGTAGGAGCTGGAGAGTGCAGTGGCAGTGGAAAACTTGGAACTTCAGGAGCAGAAGTCAGACCGCAATGAGCTGGAGGAGACCCTAGTTAAATTAGAGAAACACAAAGAGAAACTGATACATCAAATAAAGACAACCAGGCAGCTCTGCTATGAAGAAAGTCAGCAGGTAATAATAATAATTTTATTTAAAAAGCACCATTTAAGACACCCAAGGACACTTAACAATAGAATAAAACACATAATAGAACAATAACAAAATGAACAACAATAAAAGCGAAAAGCACACGATAAAATGAACAAACAATAGGTTCACAGTGAATATGCAGATTTAAACAGATGTGTTTTGAGTTGGGTTTTAAACTGGGGGAGAGAACCACTGTTTCTTATATGTGGGGGTAGAGAGCTCCACAGCCTGGGAGCAGAGCAGCTAAAAGCTCTGCTTCCCATAGTGCTGAGGCGAAAGAATGCACAGCAAGCTGGATAGAAGAAGAAGATGGAAGTGAGCGGGCAGAAGAGGTAGAAACAGGTCAGATAGGTGAGGAGGAGCGAGGTTATGAAGGGCCTTGAAGGTGAGCAGAAGAAGTTTGTATATTATCCTCAACTTCACTGTGAGCCAGTGAAGTTCCTGAAGAACAGGGGTGATGTGCTGGTAGGAGGGGGTCCTTGGTAATAATGCGAGCAGGAAAGCTCTGAACCGGCTGAAGCTTATGGAGGGATTTTTCGGGGAGACCATGCAAGAGAGAATTACAGTAGTCAAGGCGGGAAGTAACAAGACTATGACAATATAGCGTAGATGGAAGTAGGCGGAACGGGTGAGATTATTGATGTGAGATTTATAGGATAGTGAACTGTCTAGGATGACACCAAGGTTCTTAACCTGAGGTGAAGGGAAA
>VURO01048569.1:3198-19699 GCA_015108175.1 Pelvicachromis taeniatus
TATGTGTTATGTGTGTGTATGTGTATGTGTGTGTGTGTGTGTGTGTGTGTGTGTGTGTGTGTGTGTGTGTGTGTGTGTGTGTGTGTGTGTGTGTGTGTGTTTTCTTTATCAAACAAAGACAGGGTAACCGGTGCTGCCAGCCTCAGGGCAGGGTCTATGCACACAGGCTGAGAGGGATGTTAGGGATGGGCTGGGAGTTCGGTTTGGTTCCTGTTCTCACCTGTTTCAGTGAGGGGATGGTACTTATGAAGCCTCTCAGGGTAACAAAACAGTAGACCAATCATCGTAATCTTATAGTGTCAACTTTTGTCTCACAATCCAGACTAAAGCGGATAGTGTCAGAAATGTGCTGTTCATGTGCTTTCACACAATATAGAAAAACATTTTCTTGTAGTTTTGAAAATTTAAATGAATTTATTACCCCAAATACTTCGACGTAAAAAATTTGCGTCGATGCGTCGTCACTTTAAAAAAAAAAACACATGGCGGCAGCGAGTAGCGGTAACATGTGGACTTAAACCACGCCCCCCGAACACGCAGTTCAACAGTATGGGGATATTTGAACCGAACAGGAAGTGATTCAGTCTTTGCCGGCTTTGTAAGGTGGAAATGGCCGATCATAAAACGACCGTAAGTTTTCAACTTTGTTACTAACGCTGGTTTTTACCCTTTAATTCATCCAGACACCCCCCACGTAGACACACACTCAGAGATAAACACCCAACCTCCGTAAATGCTAAACTCATGTAAGCTGCTTAGCAGTAACATATATCATTAGATTCATCAATGCATCGAAAAATTAATCACTAGATTCATCGATTAGGACAATAATGGTTTTGCCAGCGTGTGTGCACGCTGCACCTGTGGGCACCTGTGCCGGCTTTAAAGACCAGTCACTCTTCACCAGATCTTCTGCTAACCATTGTTAGCGTAGGCCGCCAAAGCTAGCCAAAGCTCAATCATAGTAATTCTTGTACTTACCTTGTGTATCTCTCTGCTCGCAGACGCCATAGACAACTTTGCCCATAACTAACTTCTGTTCAGACGCTGGTCTGCCCGGCAGTTTCGTTCCCACAGATATCCATGCTTCACTCACCTGCCTGCCTCCCTGCCTCAGTCTCTGGATGTCTCTCTCGGCTCACCCAGACCACTTACCCCTCCATGCTTTGCTTCCGCATGCAAAAAGTAAGACTGTTAACACAGGGACTGTCCACTCTGGAATTCCACTTGACACTTTCCTTCTGTTACAGTGATTCTGAGTAACCCGGCTTCACTACCCTGTCCAACCATCCCCCCTAGCCCCACGCCTCAGTGCTGATAGTTTGTTCATTGTCTCGTTTCACAGTTCATAGTTTTATTCACCAAGTTCTTAGTTCATTGTTTAAGCTGACATTCTGTTGCACGTACTCCCCGTGCCTCCGAGTGCCGTCTGCACTTGTTCTCCTGGATTGGCCACTGGGCCGTGACAGTTTTGAGTGTCGTCATCCAACCCAGTGGGTTCCTCATCTGTGTTGCAGACTGGAGCCTGTCCCAGAGAGCAGTGAGATTAATGTCTGCCTGATTTTTTGTTTTTTCTTTTCTTTATCAGGGGCGAAACCAGCACCACTGAATAAAATTGTTCTCACCAGATCAAGGCTTACCCGAGTCATGGAAGGAGGAATCAGGCGAGATAGTTAGCTGCTACAATACAATATTAGTATACAACAGCCAGGTAACATCCTCACAAGTACAATAACCTGTGCAATTTTTAAATAAATGTAACATCGAATGGCAGGGTACTCAAAAAGATCAAGAACAACAATGACACACACACAGAAAACAGAAAAGAGCTGGCAGACCATGCCAATCCAGTTAAAAGGGATTAAGTGCTAAATAACATGCAATGAGCTTAAGTGAGCACAAAAGGGGAGTGTGCTCTTTTACCAGTACCCCACATTACCCACAAAGTCTGTGAGGATTCACAAAAATCCACTTTGGTGAGGTTACAGTGAGGTATGTTTTGTGAGGGATAAAAAGCCGACTGAAGACACAAGAAGCAGGGCAGACATGGAGTTTAAGGCTGAATACTGCAAAATGAAAGATGTCAACTACAGGGCATCATTTCTCCATGTAAGGTGTGGGGAGACATATCCTAGAAACCATGGCTTTGACTGTGCATAAACTGTCAGTTTCCTGTCTCCTTGGTAACCTTTCTTGGCCATATGTTTGAGGGAGGACAGGTGAAAAACGTCACTGAATGGTGAACACAGTATCTGTCTTCACACCAAGGATAACCCTGAATGGAGCCATACAGCTTTATACTCCAACAATAACAAATTATTATTATGATCTTCTTCTGGAACCCATCCTGATGTCTCCCTTGGAGCTGCTCGTCCTCGCCGGTCCGCTCACTCCCCCACTCACGCCGACCTCCTATCTGCTCCTTTTTCCTGGAATGACAAAGACAGACAAAAGCGTCCCTTAGTTCTGGGTTCCCCAGACAAACGCCCAACTCGAGCAACTGAATCAAGAACTAGAGGCCTCTCTTCGTTGTGTAATTGCCAACAATCCACCCACTTGTATTGTTGGCAAATGGGAAGAATTGCTACCCTGAGAAGAATACACAACTCTCTAACTTCTTCCGTTACAGGACTCTCCCCTTTTGAGGTGCACTCGGTGCACCAACGGCTGCACAGATGCTGTCAGATATGGAGACAGGTCTGGGCAGCACTTATTCTCACTGGGATGCAGAACCGGACACTGGCCAATTGTCTTTGGACTCTGACTCCTCATCATTGTCAGGCCCAAAAGGTTTAGTCATCTGTAAAAGACATTCCTCTGATGTCTGTTTCCAGGAAACTGGCTCCACATCAGCCCCAACAAAATCAACACAGCTATCAGTCCCTCTGCTGTTTGCCCTAAAACTGCTGCTTCGAGTCCATCCCATGTTCCACATCTCACAGATGAGTGGGCCTTGTGCCCACTGACCGCGCCATGCTCTTTGCAGCACAGTGGCTCCGCTTCAGGCTATTGTGTCGCATAATTAGGGATTGATTCACTGTCCACTTTTAAAACATGTCTTAAAACCCATTTTTATTGTTTGGCTTTTGGCCTCAGTGAGACTTACCTTTTCTTTTGATTAAATTAGTTATTAACTAATTAATTATTTGACTTTTCTTTTATTTGACTTTTATTTATATCTTATGAGATTTCATTATTATTTAATTCCAATGTACAGCACTTTGGGTCAGCCGTGAGTGTTTTAAAGTGCTTTATAAATAAAGATGATGATGATGATGATGATGATGATGATGATGATGATGATGATTGAAAAGAATTTAGCAATTGATTTGATTCTTGTCATTTTCCATTGAGTTTTCACTGTCTCTGCTTTGAGAGCCATCACTGTTGCTAAGCGTATATCGAGGACATTACACTCGTGCAAATTGTGTAATTGTGCATCCTGTGCAGTCGTGTTAAGGTCATGTTGGAGATGGCTGGGAATTTTCAACCATCTCAGCCACTGTGATGTTTAGTTTACACAAATATTATGAGGTAAAAAAAAATAAAAAATCTACTGGTCCTACCTTAGTTAGGAATGCTTTTATTGTTATAATTTTTTTAATTACAATAATACATGTTAATGTTTTGTCTGGTCCTTGATGAAGAGGTCTTGCCTCTGTTATAAAGTATCATTTATTTTATTCCTACACAATCCCACACTAGTATCAATGATCAGTTTACAAATAATGACCTTTGTTTGCTGCATCAGATATAATTCTGAGACTGTTGTAAATATCCCAAAAGGAACCTTTAAATCATTCAAGTGCCAGAGGGAACAAAGCCAAATGTAGGTCAGACAACAAATTTGCATTAAGCCTTTTCCATATGTATGTTGGTGATTTAAGATTTAAAAATTCACTTACAGTGCAATGGGTTATCACGCTTGGGGGGCTGCACCCAGAAATTGGCTGCATATTGAAGTGACACTGTTTGAAATTGAAAGCGGAGTTTCCAAATACATCAGGAAAGTAAGACATCAAACAGTCTGCCTGTGCGTGAGTGTGTGTGTTTGTGTGTTTGGGCTCTCACAGCGACAACGACAGAGGCTTAACACATTCTTCAGTCGTATGAAGCAGTCTTCAGTGAGCTTTAGACTTGAGGCATCATTCCCATTTATTTGAAATCATTGTTTAGATCTTCAGCAGTTTTTTACTGTGGAAGAAAACATTCAAGTATGTGACTGCTTATGTCCACTATTTTCACATGCAACACTGGATTCAAGCACTGCATTGATGTAAAACTTCCTCTTACCAAGGTGTACCACAGTAATACCATCCAGAGTAAACACATGGTGAGCAATGGTTGGGCCAAATAACCCTTAATTTAGAAATATAAAATTACACATCATACACATCTTTATGCCTGTATGTAATTTTTAATTACAAATACAAATATATTTTCTGTATTTTTTCCATTAAGCATTTACAGAATGTAGATGACAACTTTGTGTTTATGTTTTACTTATCCTGTGGTTATTTCCGTTTTTTTAATTACAAATTAATATTAATGAATTATGTTGTATGTAAGTGTAGTTAATTTTTTTCAACTAAGTTCTTAACTATGTTAATTTAGTTGAGATAAATTACTTTGACGTCTAAGAATTATTCAGAATGAATAATTACAGATTTTAATATTCCAGTTTAAAGGTGTCAAACCTAAGACAAAAATCATGAAGCACGTCACAGGAGACACTGTCTGTCACGGGTAATGGGAAAGTACGGACTCAGGCGCGGAGCTCTGCATGCAAGGCCGACAGTGCGTTTATTTACAGTGCACAAAAACAGTCTCAAAAACATGAAAGAAGGGAATCCTGTCCAATAGTGGTTTCCCAGCGTCCCGGTGGTGGTGCAGGTGAGTCTTCCAGTGGTAATCCACGAGTGCCTTTTCGTCCCGAGTGAAAAAACCCAAGCGCCCTCCTCTCTCCACTCCTCTGCTCCAATCAGCTTCCTCCTAAGGACAGCAACAAACACAGATGAGCAGGCTAGCCGGCGAAAGCTACGTCACAACTTCTAAGCACACGTTACTAACAGGCTTCGAGTACAATCCAGCGTCGGTTGCCGCCCGGACACACCGTTAAATACTCCACTCCAAACGGGCTGGTTCGGACCGGCCTAATTTGGGAAACATGAAACGCATTGTGTACCTTCATGTTGCACAGGAGGGCCAGCCAGACAGTCACTGGGTTCAGGACGGCTTGCACCGAGAAAGGTCCAAGGGACCGGGGAGCCAGCTTCATGGATTCGGTCTGCAGGGGGATGTTCTTCAATGAAAGCCATACCTGCTGGCCCACCCGATAGTCCGGTGTGGGAACGCGGCGGCGGTCAGGCACTCTCTTATTTTGCGCGCTGGATCGCAGCAGGGCCGCTTGAGTCACCCACCAGATCTGTCGGCAGCACCTCATATGATGTTGAACGGAAGGCACGGCCACCTCTCCCTTAGTGATGGAGAGCAGTGGGGGCTGATATCCTAGAGAGGCCTCGAAGGGAGAGGTACCTGTTGCAGCCGATGTGCTGGTGTTATGGGCGTATTCGGCCATAGTGCTCACTCCACGACGACTGGTTGGAGGAAGCATGGCCTCCAGTTCCTGGTTTGCTCGTTCAGTCGGCCCATTAGTCTGCAGGTGAAAAACCAGAAGACAGACTGACTTGGGCCCCCAGTTCGGCACAAAACTGCTTCCAAACCTGAGAGGTGAACTGGGACCCACGGTCAGAGAAAATGTCCTGAGGAATGCCGTGAAGGCGAAAAACATGTTGGGTTAGGAGCTGAGCAGTCTCTATGGCGGTGGGCATTTGGCAAGGGCGACAAAATGAGCAGCCTTAGAGAAACGGTCAATGATGGTAAGTATCACAGTGTTACCAGAGGATGGATGGAGGGAGACCGGTAATGAAGTCCAGTGCGATGTGCGCCCATGGCCGGCTGGGGATGGGCAGCGGTCTGAGGAGGCCTGACGGAGGGGAGGTCGACGTCCTATTCCGAGCGTACACAGGACATGCTGCCACATACTCCCGGACGTCCTGAAAGAGAGAGAGGGCCACCAAAACAACCGTTGTAAGAAGGTAACGGTATGATTGTTACCAGGGTGGCAGGCGAACCTCGCGGTGTGTCCCCAATGGATCACCTTACTCCTGGCTGTCGAGGGAACATACAGTCTGGCTTCCGGACCGGTTCCGGGGTCCGGCTCTTGCTGCTGGGCATCCCGGACCACCCTTTCAATTTCCAAGACGAGGACCCCCACGATGCAAGAGGCAGGCAGAATCGATCTCTCTCTCTCTTCGGGGTCAGTGTCAGGTGCGAACTGGCGTGACAAGGCGTCCAGTTTAGTGTTCCGGGACCCGGGTCTGTAAGTTATGGTAAGATTAAACCGTGAAAAAAACAGAGCCCACCTGGCTTGTCGGGCGTTCATGCCTTAGCCGCTTGGAGGTAGGCCAGATTCTTGTGGTCTGTCCAAATGACAACCTGATATTCGCTTCTTCCAGCCAGTGCCAGCTTGATGGCAAGAAGCTCCTGGTCGCCCACATCATAGTTTCTTTCGACCTGAGAGAGACGATGGGAGAAGAAGGCACAAGGGTGTAATTTACCTTCTATGCGTTGCGAGAGGACCGCCCCAACTCCAAAATCTGAAGCATCCACTTCCACCACGAACG
This sequence comes from Pelvicachromis taeniatus, assembly GCA_015108175.1. Taxonomy (NCBI): domain Eukaryota; kingdom Metazoa; phylum Chordata; class Actinopteri; order Cichliformes; family Cichlidae; genus Pelvicachromis; species Pelvicachromis taeniatus. The sequence continues at coordinate 9,885 of VURO01048569.1, forward strand.
GCAGGGCGAGGTCTGCCTAGGTGAGGATGGGTGCCGAAGCAAACAGATGCTTCAAACAGTCAAACGCTTGTTGAGCTGCCGGAGACGACAGGAAAAGCTGTTTGGGTGATGTGAGTTGTGTGAGTGGCAATGCTACCTTACTGAAGTCTCGGATGAAACGTCTGTAGAAGTTGGCAAATCCAAGAAAACTTGATTCCGAGTTCCAGGCACAGGCCACTCCAACACAGCTTGGACTTTTGCCGGATCCGCTCGTAACCGACCCTGTTCAACAATGAAACCCAGAAAAGAGACAGTTGAGACATGAAACTCACACTTCTCCACCTTGCAAAACAGCCGGTTCTCCAGTAGGCGGCGCAGCACCAGTCTCACATGTTTAACATGCTCTGCTCTGGACCTGGAAAAAATCAGGATATCATCAAGGTAAACAAACACGAAGTGGTTCAGAAAGTCACGCAGAATATCATTCACCAGAGCCTGGAAGACGGCGGGGGCGTTGGTGAGTCCAAATGGCATTACCAGATACTCAAAATGGCCCAGGTGGGTGTTGAACGCCGTCTTCCACTCGTCCCCCTCACGAATGCGGACCAAATGATGAGTACTACGGAGATTGAGTTTGGTGAAAATGGTGGCTCCTTGGAGAAGTTCAAAGGCTGAGGCGAGCAGAGGAAGAGGATATTTGTTCTAGACCGTGATCTTATTTAGTCCTCTGTAGTCAATGCAGGGGCGTAGAGTCTTGTCTCTGCGCCCAGAGGAGAGGTGGAGGGACGGATGAGGCCGGCTGCCAGAGAGTCTGTGATGTAGAGCTCCATTGACTCGCGCTCGGGCTTGGAGATGCTATAGAGCCGGCTGGTCGGCAGGGGGGCACCAGGGAGCAAATCTATCCCACAGTCATACGGACGATGGGGGGGCAGCGACTGGGCCCTGCCTATACTAAACACCTGGCCCAGGTCATGGTAATCTGTGGGCATGGTAGACAAGTCAGGGGATGTGGGCGGCCCAGCCGGGTCAGTAGTCATGCAGCCTGGCACTGCGGAACATAAACACAGCTCATGGCAGCGAGTGCGCCACCCCGTGATACACCCCTTAGCCCAATCGATTTGAGGATTGTCTCGCTGGAGCCAGGGAAATCCCAAAACTAGGGGCGGCTCAGGGGTTTTGAAGAGAAATAGGTACATCAGCTCAGTGTGATTACCGGACAGGGTGAGCATAATCTCTTGGGTGCGATGAGTGACCGTGGCTAAGGGACTGCCATTAAGTGCTGCCACTTTGAGCGCTTCAGGGAGAGGAACGGTAGGAAACCCCATTTCTTGGGCCAAAGTCTCATCCAGAAAACCTTGTTTGGCTCCTGAGTCAATTAGCTCACAAGGGTGAGTGCAGGAAAGAAACTGTAGTTTAGCGGGGCAGCTAAGATGGAGGCACCCGTCAGTATCCCCACTTCTACTGACGAGCTGAATCTTTTAGCCGTGAGGGACAGGCGTCTGCAAAATGCCCCTTCTTCCCGCACACAAAGCACTCACCCACCAGTTGTCTTCTCCTCCGGGTGATCATAGCCCGGCCCAGCTGCATGGGTTGCTCCTCATCAGTAGGTGAGTCAGGTTCCTCCTCCCTCCACTCAAGGGGTGGCAACCCAGTAGGAACTCCTATGCCCCCTGCTGATTGTCGTCCGTCTCCAGTCCCTCTGCCAAACTCCTGCTAGGCTGATACACATGTTAACCAAGGCACTCAATGATTTGGGATGTTCCTTAGTGCCCAACTCACGTTTGATGCTCTCGTTTACGCAGTTTAAGAAGACTCCTCTGAGTGCTTTCTCCTCCTAGCCTGTCTCCTCGGCCAGAATCAAAAAATCCACCGAAAAGTCCGCCATGCTACGCCGGCCCTGCTTAAATGTGATCATGTGATGGGCAGCACTGTCGGGGTCAGAGCCCTTATCGATCACACATCGAAATTTGCTCAGGAAATCATGGTATGAGATGGAAGGCTGGGCACTCAGGACAGCTTGAGCCCACAGCAGGGCTTGTCCGGTCATGAGCTCAACCATAAGTGATTTTAGAGATGTCTGAGGCATAAGCACGAGTCTGCTGCCTAAAAATCAAAGAGTCAAAAATCCACGGCTTTTATCCAAATCACCACAGAATTTTTCAGGTACCGGTAATGTGTGTTCTCGCTGTGGCGGAGGTGGAGATGGGGGGAGAGGACAGGCTGCAGCCTCGTCTGACAGCACTACAGGTGGTTGTGCAGGGGGCCCCAGCAACATACCTTTAAGGTCAGAGACCATCTGAAGTAGCGCAGACTGCTCCTTAGCTACGTGCTGCAGCATGTTCTCGTGTTGGTCCAACCGTTCAGCTTGAACGCTGGACGGGGATTGAGCCCGCTGAGTCCATTACTGGCTGGATTGTTCTGTCACGGGTAATGGGAAAGTACGGACTCAGGCGCGGAGCTCAGGATGCAAGGCAGACAGTGCGTTTATTTACAGTGCACAAAAACAGTCTCAAAAACATGAAAGAAGTGAATCCTGTCCAATAGTGGTTTCCTAGCGTCCCGGTGGTGGTGCAGGTGAGTCTTCCTGTGGTAATCCACGAGTGCCTTTTCGTCTCGAGTGAAAAAATCCAAGCGCCCTCCTCTCTCCACTCCTCTGCTACAATCAGCTTCCTCCTAAGGACAGTAACAAACACAGATGAGCAGGCTAGCCGGCTAAAGCTACGTCACAACTTCTAAACACACGTTACTACCAGGCTTCAAGGACAATCCAGCGTCGGCTGCCGCCCGGACACACCGTTAAATACTCCACTCCAAACGGGGGGATGATTAACGACAGCTGATAGTGGACTTATGGAGGTGTAGAGAAGCACTCACCCTCATCACCATCACCATCGCTGCTGTGGAGAGAGTGAGCAGCTTCCACAGCAGCCTGGTTCTGCTTATTCTTAGAAGGTTACCTGATTCTTTTTTGTTTGTTTGTCTTAAGCAGCTTGAGATGACAGTGAATGTGTGCTAAACATTAACTAGATGTTACAGGTAAACCTCGCAAGTATTCTAATTTTCCTCATCCCACTTGACACTGTTTAATTTAGGACCCATGATTAAACATTGAAAGAAGGCTGCAGTGATGCGGACGCTGCATCGGTCTGTTGTGGTGAAGAGAGAGCTGAGTGTAAAAGCCAAGCTCTCAATTTACCGGTCGATCTACATCCCTACCCTCACCTATGGTCACGAGCTGTGGGTAGTGATCGAAAGCTGTAGCTCAGGTGGTAGAGCAGGTCATCTACTGATCGGAAGGTTGGTGGTTCGATCCCTGGCTCCCCCAGTCTGCATGCCAAATATCCTTGGGCAAGATATTAACCCCAAGTTGCTCTCCGATGCATCCGTCGGAGTATGACTGTGTATGAATGTTAGTTAGAGCACTAAGTACACAAAAAGTGCTTGTATGAATGTGTGTGATTGGGTGAATGAGGGTGTTGTATAGAGCGCTTTGAGTACTCCGGGAGAGTAGAAAAGCGCTATATAAGAATCAGTCAATTTACCATTTACCATCTCTGGGCTGACCTGGGAACGCCTTGGTGTTCCCCTGGATGAGCTGGGGAGAGGGAGGTCTGGGCTTCTCTGCTTGGGCTGCTGCCCCCGCGACCCGGCCCCGGATAAGAGGAGGAAGATGGATGGATTAAACATTCACTAAATAAATAATTGTATTTATTAAAGCTTCTCAAAATCACAATACTTTATTAATCCCTAAGAAAATTATGTCTTTATTATATCTTTAAGCGCGCGACTTGCAATAGTGAATTTGAATAACTGGGGTTTTGTCTGTAAGTCTCCTCCGCTTGTATCCGCGATCTCGTTCTTTCGGTCACTACCCACAGCTCGTGACCATAGGTGGGTGTAGGGATGTAGATGGAGATTTTACACTCAGCTCTCTCTTCACCACAACAGACCGATGCAGCGTCCGCATCACTGCAGCCGCAGCACCGATCCGTCTGTCCATCTCCCGCTCCCTTCTCCCATCACTCGTGAACAAGACCCCGAGACACTTAAACCTTTCACTTTTTAAAGTCAGTGTAATCAGTATTATGTCATTCGTCTGTCCCACCTTTAATGCACAACAGCTGCTGTACATGTTGAACAGCTCAGAAATCCAACTGCACTTCTGTATTTGTATATGTATCACAGGTGAAGACATTCACCTGAAACTGAATGTCTTCTTGACCTCTGCTAACCTACCCTTTCTCTTAACCCAGCCAGGTCAGGTGTGTCCATATGTCCCTTATATTCTTCATGCAGTAAGAAAAATAACCAGCTGTGCTTGAAGCGCTCTCCCATAGGTCATCCTCCCCTCCCTCCTCGTGCTCTGATCATCAGTAGACATGCTTGGACATGTCCAGGTCTGTGTGCCACCAATGACCCTGCCAGGATTTTGTCCAGTCTCTGCAGGGCCTAGCAGATGCAAGTGTGGGCTGTTTGGCATGGGACATATGCCATGTGTCTCTGAGGCCATCTGGACATCAGCGTCCACAGCCTGCTTTCCCTCGTCTATCGTCTTGCCCCCACTGCCTGCCTTCCTCCGCGTTCCTCGGTCATTTCCACCTCCTTTAATCCATAACACTTCTTTCTTCATCTCGCTTCCTTTATGGTTTCTTTCTTTTGCTCCATCTTCTTTATTAACATGTCAGGCAAATCAACCACTGCCACCTGCTGCACAGCACAGAGACTAAATATAGACAGACAGATAGAAATGCTGCCTTTTATTTGACTCTGTGTTCAGCTTTAAGCTGTGGGAGAAACAAGCCCACTAAAACTTCATTGCTATTAAAGAAATTGGACACGTGTGACATTTTTTCATTACTTGTTTTTCATAGCTATAGTGATTATAGCTGTTTTCACACATACACTGTAACATTGAACCTCTCTACGTGAACACTAACCAGATGAAGTAAGCTTGTAACACTGTGTGTGTAATATTGAATACGTCCATGTAAGAGAGGAACACGGAAATTGTCCAGAGAATCCACCGTGGATGATGTTGGGACCAGCTGTGGGGACAGTCGTGCTTTGTAGAGCAAAGCAAAAGCGATTCTTAATATTGGAGCCTGAATAAAGAAGTGGAAGAGAGCAGATAGATGGATTTACAAAAAATTACACACATATGTATAAATATTGTTTCACTTGAGAATCTAACGGTTGAATTTAACATGGAGGGAATTAATTAATTGCTTTGACTCCGCATACTCATTTCAGTCATTTCAAAAATGCTTCAGTTTTTTATCAGACGCTCTCAGACATGTTTCATCACCTGAAAATGTTCATCACTGTTTCTGATTTTTGATGATTTATACCGTATTGTTCGCCCTATAAGACGCTCCGGAAAATAAGACGCACCAATTTTAAAGGAGGAAAATCTAGAAAAAAAATTCTGAACCAAATACTGTAGAAGACTGTCTCACACACACACACACACACACACACACGCTGCCTCTGCCCGTTTTATCGAGCATGCATCGGTGGTGACTTGTGTGGACTTGTATTTTTTTTTTTTTTGTCATTGTCACTTTCATTGCTTTTAATTGTAACACTACAATGTGATCTTTGTTTTTCTCATGGTCCTGAGTTTGCGGTTTCCTCGTTACCTTGACTGTATTTATGTTCTGTGATCGTGTGTGAGTGTTGCTGGTTCGTCTGCGTATCATGGTGCTCGTCCTTCTGTGTCTCTCTGCTGCGTCTCTGCCCCGTGTATCATCCCCTGCTACGTGTTTCAGGTTTGGTTATTAGTTATCCCCAGTTTAGGTTACTTCTTAGTTCTGCCCTCGCTTTCCTTTGTATTTCTGTTCTGTAAATAAACCTCTTCACCTGCACTTCCCGAGTGCCTGCCGTTTTTGGGTCCGCCTCTCTCCACACCACACGGCTGGCTTCCGCAGCCGTGGCAGTATCCATATAAATGGCCCACACTGTATATTGCCAAAAGTATTCACTTCAAACGCATATGAACCTGTGACATCCCATCCTTAATAGATTGGGTTTAATATAATGTCAGCAAAACTTTTGCAGCTATAATAGCTTTAACTCTTCTAAGAAGGCTTTCCACAAGGTTTAGCAATGTGTTTAGGGGAATTTCTGACCATTCTCCCAGAAGCACATTTGTGAGGTCAGACACTGATGTGGGACAAGAAGGCCTGGCTCACAGTCTGCACTCTAATTCATCCCAAACATGTTCTTTCAGGTTAAGGTCAGGAATTGCTCGTCTTGTCTTTATGGACCTTCATGTCTTTATGAACCTTGCTTTGTTTGTTGCTTTGTTTACCTGGCAACCACCAAACCCAGACTTATCCATCGGACTGCCAGATGGATAAGCATTTTTTGTCTCCATTGCTCGAGAGTCCAATAGCATAGTCCTTTACAACACTGCATCTTAGATGCAGATGCTCAGCCATGAAAAACAATTCCATAAAGCTCTCTTAGCTCTGATCTTGAGCTATTCTGAAGGCCACATGGAGTTTGGAGGTTTGAAGTGATTGACTTCAGAAAGTTGGCGACCTGCACTATGCGCCTCAGCATTCATTAACTCTGCTCTGTGATTTTATGTGGTCTATACTCTGTGGCTGATTTGACTACATTCCAAAACGCTTTCACTTTTCATGACTGGACTTGCTGATCAGGTGGCATTCATTCACCATATTTTAGAATTATAATCACAATAACTGGAATTCACAGAGCTCCTGAGAGCAACCTATTCTTTCACTAATAGTTGTAGAAGCAGTACGCATGCCTAGGTGCTAGATTTCATACACCTGTGGCCGTGGAAGTAATTGGAATACTTGGATGGATGAATGAATACTTTTTGCAATTTAGTGTATGTTAAATTGTCTCCTGCTTTTAGCTTTGAAATTTGTGTATTTACAGCTTTGTGTGAAAAAATGCACTGTACCTACAGACAGATAGTAGCGTTGATGCATTTAACCAGGACAGCTAAGCTAATAGCATTACAACCTGACACCCACCTAGTGGTCATGATATACCAATCTGCCGAAGAAGAAAGGGAGTTGCTGAAGGTGGACAGTGATTATGTGAGTCCTGCTAGGTTCACGAACAGACTGTGGTGTTTGTGTACAACTATCAACTATTTCTATGAGCACGGACAGTTGCCCTACCACATGATAGACATAGCAGCTCCTCTGGCACTCATGAGTGGGAAATGAAGAAGATTGGACACTACTTTAAAACTCTTCAGGCTTACCCCACTTACACTTCATAGATACTTAATAGGGTTACTGTGTTCAGAACATTTCTTCTACAGAAGAAAAACTCTCATAATGTAGTACTGATATTATCTGAGTGAAATTCAATTTAGCTTCTTTATTCCTGAACTAAGTGAAAGTGTGCAAACTGTGAAAACATGAGACTCTTTCTTCCTATAAACATCATTAGTAAATAACAGAATCATTCTCATGTCTCATGTCAAACACCTGAACATCAGAGTTGAACCATGTGAAGAGCAGATGTTCAATAGATTATGGTGCTAAACAGTTTTGTTGTCATATTTTTGTGCTTTTACAATAACTAATTTTATATATTCTCTAATCACAGACTGACCCATTGTGTACTCACAGACGCTCACTGTGAGGTTGTGGCCTCAGCTCTGAAGTCTAACCCCTCTCATCTAACAGAGTTGGACATGAGTAAAAACAATCTGAAGGATTCAGGAGTGAAACTGCTCTCAGCTGGACTGAAGAGTCCAAACTGTCAGCTGAAGACTTTGAGGTTGGTTCACTGACTTTGTTGTTGTTTTTGTGTATTTCAGATTAATATTAAACTATATTTATTTTTTTTATTTTTTTAATGTTTACGATTTCCCTGAAGACAAATCAGAAGACATTTTAGTGTTTTTAAGAATTTTATGTTTGTCTAAATGACCAAACAAATGTTTTCCCTTTTGGCTCCAAGAAGAACTTATGGACATGAAAAGAGATTAACTAACGGCTGACACAAGTTGAGATATTTGACAGGACTGTTTTTCAGCCTCCACATGTTCAGTGTGCTCCATCATTCAGTGAAGATGAAGTCAGTACTGAGGAGGCTGTAGAGTGTGTGAGGGATGTGAATGAGGCTGTTGAAAATCTATTGGTGGCAAATAAAAGCAGCTTAGACTAAGCATCTGTATATGTTGCCTCCCTACAATGATGGTCAGAGAGGCAACTGGTTTCCTGTGACAACAATGTGTGGTGCTGTGGTAAAGAATAGAAAAAGGAACACACGTTGAGTTGATGTCAGTTTCACAACAGGAAGGTTTACTCGTCTTAGTATCTTAGAACAGCTTCACGCATCGCCACACTAACTGCAAAGAAATGGCCTTCTGTTTCAGTCCCATTTACAGTACATGGCCACAGGTTCCTGAGCTACAGACTATATTAATCTCTCAACAAAACTTTGAAAAAAAAAACATAAACACAAGGTTGCTTAAATCCACTGACAATAACCCCCCCCAATACCACTGCGAGCTATGCACCCTTTGAGGGGCTCTTTCCCTCTGTTTATTTCCAATACCAGAGTTTATCAGAAAGCTATTTTCAACTCTCTACATATAAATATGTATAGAGAGAGACATGGCTCAGAAAGAATATAAAAAGATAGATGCAAAAGCTAATAAAAATACAGTTAGGGGCTCTTTTTCACATGACTGCATCTGAGTTGTGATGTTGTGTATATAGAAGTGATGTCAACATTAGCACGTTAATACGGCGTTAATATGGCGTTAATGTGGCTAAACCCGGCTAAACACTTTTTTTTTCCTTTTTCCTCTGCAGCATAGACCTGCAGGTGACTCATAAAGGATATCACTGTGTGAGAAGAAAAACAGGAAAGCAGGAAAGTGAGAATAGTGCAGATAAATAAACAGGCACTGAAACTGCCAGGTTCAGAAGCCAGCTCTTAAAATGAAAAAAAAAAAAAAAACATCCAAAAACAAATAAAGAAAGATGAGGCAGAAACTCTTGAGACACACATATACTTAATGTAATGTTTTAACAAATGTGCATATCAGGGCAATTTCCTTTAATCTGACACAACTGATGTCACATTCGTATTAAACAAGTCATTGTTTTCTGTCATTTTATTCTGCAGCGATTAACTCTACAAGCAGATATAAAGTCGTCTAAAGACAGTCGTCTAAAGACAGACGACTTTATATCTGCGATGTTAGCTCGGCTCATGTATTGTCCGAGCTTCACTGCTTTTTTATGATTTAGTTTTTTAAATACATCAGTTTGTTTTCAGACACGCTGGACACTGTGCATCACAAAACTCTGTAATCCTCTTTAACCAGCTACAATAGAAAATATCATCACTTCTTAGAACGCAATATCAAATGAAAACTTTAGCCTTTTCAATAACCTCAACCACCATCAGCCATCTACTATAAGCTGAACTCTTAGTTTGTAACTTTAGCCATGCATCCCCTCGTGCTAGTCCAGTCATAGAGGATTAACAAGGTTATCTATGCCAGTCAGATCATGGGTTAGTTTTGATCAAATGGTCTTTTTTTTTTTTTTTTGCTGCGTCACAGCAGCTCAGCACTGGGGAGCTAATTCACGCTAACCTTCCTCAGTCACTCTCATGAGGCTGAGTCATTGATGACTTGTCAGTGTATTTGAGAAGTTGTGAAGGGAGCAATAAGCCCTCTTGGCACTACAGCACTAATCATATTACACTTTATGCTGCACCAACAACAGCAAGGGTAATGGCTCCCAATGCATTTTTTCTGTTAAGAAGCAATAAAGTATAATTGTGTTAAGAATCAGGTTTGTGTTGATGATTATGGAAGGTGTGCATGG
>VURO01048570.1:0-17415 GCA_015108175.1 Pelvicachromis taeniatus
GGGATGAGGGCACAGAGAGACGGCAGACGAACACCATGTTACGCAGCCGAACCAGCACTCGACAAAGGGAAACACGGGGCTTAAATACACAGAAGGTAATCAAGGGAAATGGCACACAGGAGGAAGACACAGCTGGGGACAATCACACTGACGAGGGCAAAGGATGACACACTCACATGAAGCACAGGACCAGGAACTACAAGACTTTCAACATAAAACAGGAAACACATGGAAGACAGACTCAGACATGACTAACCACAGGGGCTTGACTACAAGGACATGGGCAGGGGAGAGCAACACAGACAGAACACAAAACCACAAAGGCAAAACCTGGGATATCACACAAAGAAAACAGAACTAGGGCACAAAAACACAGGGCATGGGACAACTCAAAACTATAACAATAACCCAAGAAACCATGGCGAGAAAACACACACACCCATACTGGCTCGGACCGTGACAGGTTGAACTTGACACAAAAAAATAAAACCTCCAGGTCCGTGTAACATGCTTCACAAACCACATGCATAACGAGACTGTTTGAACTGAGGCTACTCTTTATCAATTACACTAATGATTGTTCAGCAGCTCATGATTATCAGACAAAAACTCTCCCACTGTGAAACAATAATTAAATCCTAATTTGCTTCACCTAACGTCACTGTAATTTGTTCAAAGTGAAGACACTGTACTGCTTTATATTCTCAGTGTGGACTTATGAATATCTGGTTACTTTGTAACCCATATTAGCTTCATGCAAGTTGACTGTAACTCATGAAGGCACATTTAAAGGGTTTCATTACTTTAATTAACTGTTTTTTGGAAATTTTTCCTATTTTTTCATTGTAAAACACCTATTATGGGACTAGTCGCAGTTTAATGGCCAGGCGATTGTGTTTTTCTCCGGTTAACTTTCAAGTTAACAGCCTTGAAAGTTAAGTGTTAACATATGAGTCTGAACTTATTCCTCCCCCACGTCCTGGATCAACTGCTGCTCCACTGACAAGGGTGCCAGAAGCGTCGGAGGAGAAATGAGAGCTGGCATCTACCTCTTATGTGTCACTTTCCATTTTTACTTTGTTCCAGCATGCCTCCTTTTAATGATTTTTCATCACATTTTGACTTATTTTAAGCAGAGGCCCTCACAAATAAACCAAAACAAAAAAACAAATATTTGAATGAAAGACTTGACATATCCCCAAACTGACATATTCCCATTTTGCCCCTAGTGGCACCTTTAAACTTATTTCTATTTCCTCCCTAGCCACCGTCCCTCTTTTCTCCTCTCTCCACTCTCTGTGGTCTTTTTAATGAGCTCACTCTGAGCTGTGTTTAAGCTCATTAACCTTTGTGGGTGGTAAGTCTCACTGAGAGGGAAAGCCATTGATACACAGACACAGATGTAGAGAGGGAGATTTTTTACACTTTGAACACACAGTTATTTAAATTAGGCTATTAAGTTCTGCTAATTAAAATGATTTGATTTTAGAAGTGTGAGGAATTCTTCATCCCACTATATGGAAAGGATCTTTGTGTGTGCGTCTCTGTGTGTGGCAGGCAGATTATTGGAAAGTTCAGCATTGATTTGAAGTGATTTAGATGAATAATATTATTTCTTTCTATATGTTGTTTCCTGTTACCGCTGTTTACACAAGGCTGACTGCTCCCCTCCCCTCTATGGGGGCTTATGCAAACACACACGCAGAATCAGACAGCAGAGGAGAAAAATGAGCCAAATCTCTAATGACAAGAAAACATAGAAGAGACTCTCACACTGAGCTGAAATGAAATATGTACACATACTTTTGTTTCACACAACATTTTTTTAATTTGCTTTCTTTGTTCATGTTGTTTGAATGCAGGAAAGGTGCTCGCTGTGAACAGGCAGCGCACAACAAAGCATAAAACTGACAATTATTATTGATTATTAAATTAGCACAAGGCTTCCATAAGAAGTAAGAGCCACTAAACTGTAATTAAAAAAAAATTAATTTGCCAGTTTACTATTATGTTCATTTTCTCTTTCTCTCTGTTTCACCCTGTATACACTCACTGACTGCTTGTTCTGGACACTTGTTCAACTTCACAGGAACACAAATATCAGATAATCAAATGCAGCGACCTAAAGCATTTAGGAACGTAGACATGGGTGAGATGACCTGCCAGAGTTCAAACTCTGCATCAGAATGAGGAAGAAACTTTATTGAACGTGGCGTGGTTGTTGGCAGCTGAGCTGGTCCGAGTATTTCACAAACTTCTGACCTAGTTGGATTTTTCCCACGTAACCGTGTCTAGAGTAATTGTCACAGGTCACTGGAGAAGGCATCAGTAACTCAAATAATCACTTGTCACGCACAGCATGTTGGACCTTGAAGCAGATGGGCTACGGCAGCACGTGACAACACGATATGCCACTCCTGTCAGCTAACAACAGGAAACTGAGGCCACAACGTTCACAGACTCACCACAATTGGATGAAAGTAGAAGATTCTGAGAAATGTTCCCTGGTCTGATGAGTCTGTAATGACATTTGGATGGTTAGATCAGAATTTGGCATAAACAGCATGAAAGCTTGCATCCATTCTGCCTTTGAGGTTGAGACTGGTGTTGGAGAACATTTTGGACCGTTTAGCATTAGTTGAGGATTATCTGAACACCACAGCCTGAGTATTGTTGCTGACCATGTCCGTCCCTTTATGCTCACAGTGTAACCCACCTTCTGATGGCTGCCTTCTGCGGGTTAACATGACATGTTACATATCTCAGATCATCTCAAAGTGGTTTCTTAAACATCACTATGAGTTCACTGTACTCAAATGTTCTTCACTGTCACCAATCCAATATTATTCCAATTGAACATCTTTGGTATGTAGTTAAATTGGGAGATTTGGAGCTGAAAAATCAGCAGTAACTGTGTATGCTATCATGTCAACATGAACCAAAATGTTTGATGAATGTTTCCAGCACCTTGTGGAATCCACGTCATGAAGAATTACGGCAGTTCTTAAGGCAACACAGGCTCCAGACCTATTAGGATGGTTCGCTGTATATTCTACTCCCCACACAGGTAAAGAGAGGCCGATGAAAGGAAGTAAACATTACCTGAGTAAACTAATTAATTAAGTGGAAGGGCAATAAAAACTTGCCAACATATATTTACTATAACACAATAAAACTGAAACAAAGAGATGGAAGAAGGCAGAGCAACATGTCCCCTGTTGGTTCAATGGCCCATTGTTGGTAAGGATGTACAGTAACAGAGGCAAGCAGTCATCTACTACTGGACGTGTACACACACACACACACACACACACACACACACACACACACACACACACACACACTTAGCTAGACACACACAGTGAGTCAGCTACATCACATAAATATACCTGGAGCTCAACTTAGTACTTTCTTATAACAATAGATCTTTCTTTTCAGCCATGTTTTCAAACACACATCCACACAAACACTTCCACTAGCAGATTATCTCTGTGTGCATAACAGCTCAAGCTGCTTTTGGCTGCTCCTCATTATTCACACTGTCCTTCCTGACATAACCCCAAAGGGATTTAGGTCTCCTCCCAGAAACAAACTGGGGACCTTTCACTTGTTCGGTAAACGTGTAAACCACAATACAACAGAGCCACATTCTCTGTGCACACATAAACACATACACATAATAGTGATAAAAAGCACGTGAAGTGCATTAGCTGCATCTCTGACATCACGTTCCATTACCAGCTGGCATTATGCCCTGTTTTAGAGCCTCGTAGCATCCTCCCATCTCACCAGACCAAACAGAAATAGGAAACTCTTTTCACATTTGACCTTTGACCCATGATGAAGCAGCTGAGCACAACTTGACTATCTTTCCTCTTTAAAACACCAACAGCAGTTTTCCACATCAAATATCACTATAATAAGAGACATATTCTCACGCATTGTGTAGGGAATACAATAACACCAAATTTCCTGAACACTGCTTTTATGAATTAACCATATTTCCTGTCCCCCTTCCTGTCTTCCTCATCCTGTATCTTTCAGATGACCATGGACTGCTGTTCATATAATGTTGGTAAATCTGAGGCTAATAATTGGCATGCATACTCACTTTTGTAGTTACAATACTTGAATACTTATGTACTTATGGTGCTTGCAGGATGTTTCTTTTTCTGTTTATTTCCAAATGTCTTTTACAGCCACTGTTCCGTGAAGCCGTCATATTGTTTTTTTGCTCCTGCTGTAATCTATCTGCTGCTGAGCCAATATTATTACGCAGTTTTTTTTTTTTAACAGCGGTTGGGGGGGCTGGGGAGCACAGTCACATCTTTGCAGCTCAGTTCACTTATTCAGTGGCAGAAAAGGTTAAGAGCTAGTGAGACAGGAGGAGAGGATTAGTGCTGTGAGAATTGCTTTTTATTACTGTTAAGGTCACAGCCATATTTAAAAACCATGAGAGAGCAGCGTCTGTGGATATGTGGCCAGCTGGGAGAGCTCGTCTCAGTGCCGTGCTGCAAATTCAGCTTCGAATTTGATTTCATTAAAGAGACACTGTGAGGTTTCTTATGAAAGGGAGATAACCGAGGGATTTTTCTCCATACGGGACTTTTTAGTGCCAGCGCCAAAAAGAGGTTTCAGTCAGTGCCAAAGGAAAAACACCAGCACCAAAATTAGAACAATTGAAAAATCATTTTAGCTTCAATTCAAATGTCTTTGACTTCTGGCAGTCCACTCTGCTCTCACTAAGCGTTGCCAGCATTGACTGGGCCCAAGGAATCTCAATTTTATCCTCCAGAGCTCTGGTGGAAATATTCTGTGTGGTAAGGGAACAGCCCGGGTAGAGCGTGCACGAGAAAGCACCGTAGGCAGCACATATGACGCCCACTTATTAAATGCACTGGAATAATAGCTGCTCTATTTCTCATTTGCTCACACAGACTTTGGACTTAGGAGCTGGTAGGTTAAAGACTGGCTAATGTCCAAGCTCACTATGTCAGACATTTGCATTCTTATATGCTCCACTGCTGGGTAATCAGAGAAAAGTTCAGGGCTGCAGTGGATCCGTGAAAATAGCCTGACTAAGTTTTGATTGAACGGTGAGCTGTATTCAAATATCTGATTGCTTTGCTGATATTTATACCAATACATGAGTATCGTTGCAACAACAAAAGATGCTTTAGACTATAAAGCAGGACCTTGTTAAGGTCCTGCTTTATAGCAGGATATTTTAATTCAACATGATTCATTTTAACTACATTTAACTACTGCTGATGATTGTGGGCCCATACTTTGTCTTTATTTATTGGAAATAGTTTATATATCTGGTATACCATCCTTTTATAATTATGATTTTCAAGCTTTCAATGATTGCTGCCACTGATGGACCACAGGTCACTGCAGTGATTAAGTAAAAGCTGCCAGAAATAAGCCAATTGCATAGTTTGCAGTCAAATAAAATGGCATTGACTCATGCCTTTTTGCAGTCGTGTAGAGTTCTTTAGCGAAGGCTGATCACGAACTAGAAAAGAAACCTGCAAACATCCAGCAAGGCAACAGTGGTATTAGCAAACACTGGAAATCAGAGTATATCCACATGGAGAGGAGCAAAGAGTCTGTTTGAGCCATGTGATATAATGGCATGAAAAAGATTACATCATCGTTTGGGATGTAGGTGGGGGCACGGAGAGGGAAGACTTTGAGTGCCACCTGGTGTCCACATCGCCAACTACACCGTCTTCTGATCTAAAACCAGCCATGCTGAAAGAAAGCTCCCTGTGGATGCTGCTGAATGAGAACATTTGTTCTTCCAGACGTGCTGCAAGAATAACCAGCAGCACTTCTCCTTTCTCCTAGATGAAAAAGCAAAGCGTCTACACACCGAAGTGGGGGTGGGGTGGGGGCGGCGATGGCCCAGAATCTGTGTATCCTCGCTCTTTACCAAGCGTTGCCATTTAAAAAGATGCTTTTAAAAAAGCAGCGTTGTATTTGCAGAGCTGCAGCATAATGATGCAGGGGACTTTGTTTAGTGCTTGTCGTTACTTAGGGATTAGAACTCCTTTTTTCAAGTCAGTGCATCGCTGAAGAGCCTGCAGTGTGCAGCCACGAGGGAGCCGTTGGGCCTTGTCTGGCAATGAAACAGCAACATGTTCTCACATATTTCCAGCACAGCAAGTGTGTTTGTGTTTGTTTGCAGCCAAATTGGGAGCAAATCTCAGAAGAGCTTCTTAATGGCACTTACAAACTAATAGCAAAATGGCTTAAAAGCCTCGGCTGCTACCTCAGTGTGAGTCTGTGAGAGGCACTCTGCCATAACAGCATGAGGGCTGTATCTCTCCTACCCACTAATCATTTGGGTTCCTGTGGTAATTCAGAGATTTACTTATCTCAAAGAAGAAAAAAAAAACACGAGAGGTATATCGGCTCAATTACATGTCATTATTTAGAAGTTTATTTTGCATTAGAGAGTGAAAAGAGCGGCTGACTGTGTGAAAACTGTCTTGCAGAACAACATGAAACACTTGTTGAGTCCAAGGAGAAGATGAGGTTTCTTTCTTTAGACAAAGATATGGAAGTGCATGGGTGTTAAGGGACATTTACACCCTTTTGCAAATGTAATTTACCTGGATGCTGAGGAAACAAATGGGTGCCGAGGACATTTCTTGAGTGAAATCTCTGGTTCAGTGGTAGGTTGCCATCAGATCAACACCCCCTACCGGTTATGGCAGTTGGCTCCCCTCCCTCAGCCTCCTTCTGTCAAATGTTTCTTCCTGTTAAAAGTGAGTTTTTCCTTCTCACTGTCACCCAGTGCTTGCTCATAGGGGGTCGTCTAATTGTTGGCGTTTTCTCTGTGTTATTTTTACCTTACTCCACAAAGTGCCTTCAGGC
Source organism: Pelvicachromis taeniatus (assembly GCA_015108175.1). Lineage (NCBI taxonomy): Eukaryota > Metazoa > Chordata > Actinopteri > Cichliformes > Cichlidae > Pelvicachromis > Pelvicachromis taeniatus. Next base: position 6,886 of record VURO01048570.1, read on the forward strand.
AACTATTGTTGTGTTTTGAAGCTAAATAAATAAAATTGAACTGAACCAATCACCCCGAGCTTATCCATTCCTGCAGCTTTGATTGCATTCTGTTTTTAATTTACCCTTTAATGTTAAGGGGAGATGAATTGGCTGTGCGGTCATATTCAGGACACTAAACCTGCAGCAATACAAAAACCAGCAACGTTTTATATTCAGTGCTTGCACAGCCTTGCGCTGATCCTCGTCTGAAATGTAAAAGCAAGAGTGTCTTTTTAATACACGAGAGTGGTTTTGAAGTGATTTTCATCATTTCTGTATTTTTTCAAGCACTTGCTGGATGAGCGATCCCAGCAGCAGCATAAACTATGTCATCCTGGACCTGCCACACCGCTCATTCTCAAAGAAAATGTAGCAGAACTAATAACTCCAAATATTAGTTCAATCATTCACAGCGGCTAACTGCCAGCTCAGAATACTCCACAGGCTGAGATATTTCATCCTTGCTTTGTGATTTCACAGCCGCCTTGCAAATGCTGCTTATGATCTCATTTTAGTTGCTAATGTATTCCTGACTCGCTTTGTTCTCCGGGTGGAAAGTGTTTAGTGTGCCAAAGTAATGATTTTTGAAAAGTGGTGTTTACAGGCTTGAATGGGAGTACCACAAGCGGAGTGAGGGAGGCCTTGAAGCTGTATGTAAATTTAATTAGGTTTTCAATCTCAGCTGGTGATTTCTGCCCCTTCCTCAGTCTGGACATCCTAATAAAGATGACTGCTGTGCAATTTATGTATTACAGAAGACAAAGCCACAAATTAAGAAAATCATTTGTATGATGTGTACCCTGTTGCTAATCTTTGCTACTGACTGTGACACAATCATAGACTCTGCCTTTACAGCCTTGAATATGAGATCTGTATCAGTTAACGCATGTATTTGCAGTTGATCTGTATAATATGATGAAGATCTGCAATGTGTGATAACATTTCTTTCAGTATTATTACTGAAGTATCGCAATTAGCTATAAAATCCTTGCTTTAATTCTTCTTTAATAGGCACACTGCTCACTCAGATGTCATATATTGACCCACCATTTTCCGCCAAAGAGAGAAATAAAGTCAGCTATTTCACATGTGATGTAATTGAACAAGGTCAAACGCTCACATGCTGAGTGTGAATACATGGTGTGTGTGGATAAATAATGGTGCAGTGGTTAGATCTATCATCTTGTAGCCTACAAGGGGGAGTTCAAACCCACCTGAAGGGGGTTTATGTTTTCTTCTGTGTGATTCTTTTTTTCTCCTGGTGCTCCAGTTTTCTCCCACAGTCCAAAGGGGTGCACCTTCTTGAAGTCTAGAAACCATGGGCACACTAAATGCTACATTTCCTCCCTTGACAGATGCTCTGTTAGGCCTTTAAAACTGCCACCTCCAGTTGCTGATTGTTTGTGCATCTCTCTGCTGTTAGTTTTGTCTTCAGGCATGCTCTTTTGGGTTGAGATCAAGTGATGGACTTAGCCATGGTAGGATATCCCATTTCTTTGGCTTGACAAACACTTGGCTTGCTTTTAAAGTAGGCTTTGGGTCATTATCCATTTGGACTGTGAAGTGCTGTCAAATCAGTTTTGCAGTATTTGGTTCACTTCAGAGTTTACCCAGCTACTTCTATCAGCAGTCACATCATCAATAAACTCTATGACCTGGTTCCACTGGCGGCCAACCTTGCCACTGCCATAACATTGACTCCACCATGTCTGAAACACAAGGTGCTATGCTTTGGATCATGAGCTGTTTCTTTGCTTCATCATAATTCTGGTTCATCTTGTTTCATCTGTCCAAAGATGTTTTGCCAAAACAGTCCAGGCTCTTTTAGAAGTTTTCTGAAAAGTCTAAAAGTCAGGCTTCATGTCTCTGATTGCAATGAGTGGTTTGATCCATGTTACACACCTGTTTCAAGAGTGTTCTTGATTTGGTTAAATGCCGTGAAGGCAATTTTCTTACTCAAGTAGCTAGTTCTGTCATCGCCAAATTTTGTCTTCTGTGGTCTTTCAGGCCTGTTGCTGAGCCGGCCCATGCATTCATTCTTTTTAACAAAGTTCCATATTATTGATTGGGCCGCTCCTGAAGCTCTTACTGTCTCTCTGATAGAATTATTTTTGATCTTCAGCTTGAGATGGCCTCCTTCACTTGCGCCAGCATGGCTTTGAACCTAATATTGTGAGTTCCAGTAAAGTGCTCAAAAATACAAATTCAACACATGTACTCAACTCTATATATTTATCTGCTTAATTTGTTATGTAATAGGAAGACAACGGGTCTCATTTGCCATGAAACTGCTAATTGGTCAATTGTCCAATTACTTGTCAGTCTCTGAAAATGGAGGACTATGTATTCCTTAATAGTTGGCTCTAATTGCTATGTTTAACGCCCTCTGTTAAAGCTAAAAGTCACATGTTGATGTAAAATCCTTGTGCTACTGAGGTAAAGCTATGCACTTCAGTGTATATCAGGCTAGTATTTGATTTTAAATTGAACGCAAGTGTGATGATGCTATAAGGATTTGGCAGCCTGTCCAAAGTAAGTTGGGACAGGCTCCAGCACCCAGTGAATGGATAAACAGTTGAGGAAATGGATGAATGGATTTTGCAGGGTTTTGCACAGTGTTTGTTGTCCATGTCTGTGTATCAGTTTACAGTGTAAAGACATATGGAATAATAGTTTTTGCATGAATGTGAAAACCTTATTTTAAAAACAGGTTAAAAACATGTGGAGTTGCTGTTAGCATAGCTAAAGCGGACAAACCTTGCAAGCTAGTTCGGGGAGTCCATTAGAGTCACACTGCATCATTCAGATGTCTCTCTCTCTCCTCATATCACATACCAAACACACTCTTCCAATTTGTTGATCTAGTACATTCCAGTATTGGTGCTGGCCGGTATTGTTACCTGCTATGTCGACACCTAAACCACCCCAGCGCCCACATGTAGGTTCTGGGGACTCATTATGTCCCAGTTTCTCCATGAATCACGTTTGCAGTCGAGTGCTGGAACTCAGAGCCTGGACACCAAACTTTAACTCTATTCTGATGCTGTGGTAAATTGCGGGTTGTTTAAATGCGCTGCATTCACATAGTAGCATCACTCTGCGAGATGGTTTTGTTTCCTGTGGTTAGAAAGCAAACAAACTACACAGTACAAAGAGTCAAGTTGAGTAGAGTACACTCAGCTGTAGCACAGCAGCAGAGGCAGGACTAAAATTGTTATTCAGGTCAAGCACTGTAATATGCTACTGAATGAGCATATTTTAATAGCGCAGGATCCTGGAGGCAACAAAACTCCATTCACATTCCAAACACATCACTTTCATTTACTGACCTTGAAGAGTCTTGTTTATACAAATTGAAATTAAACGCCAAAGAGGAAGAAAATCATTCCCTGGTTTAATTTACCTTCATGAAGTAAACAGATCACACAGGGAGAATATTACTTTGCCTACTGCTGAGATAATGAGCATTATTTCACTGACAGGACTGCTTACATATTCACTGCATGGTCACACCACAGGGCCCTGACCTGTGAACAGAAAACAAAACAACATCTTCCATCTTTGTAGAAAATGTGTACTGGAGCGTTATGATGTGTAGTCTTTGGGTTTTAGTGTCTATAAAAGTTGCTGTAATGGAACTGGGTGGGTGTCAGGCACATGGTGGAGGGGGGGTAAGCATCTCCAGAGCAGGCTGTAAAAGCGTGGGTCCCCGGGGTCTTCTATATGTCACCCAGCTCTGCATCTCTGAGCGTTATGCCGCACACACAGGCCAACCTTTTGAAATGTCAGCGCGATAAAACTCGATGGATTCAATATGCTGGACCCGGCGGTGTCAAACGCCATTAGTTTTAATCCTATTTGTGGTGAAATTGCTCTTGAAAGGTAAAGGGATCTATAACTGTCTGGGGCCGTGGGTTTGACCACTATAAATCTCTCTGTGTGCTGACGACTCCTCTCTGCAGGTTTATATGGTTGGAAGGAGAGTGTCCACATGCTGTGTGGAGACGTCGTGTCCCAGTGAACTCTTGGCTAAGTAATGGAGCTGTAGAGGATTGTGGGAGGCCATGTATCTCATGGCACAGTAGTGTATTCCAGACGCTATGAAAAGAGCTGTCCTTTCCACTCTACCGCTCCCCATGTGTGAGGGCCAGCGGAGCACAGAGATTCATTGGTAACGTGACGACTCTATATGCTTTGCCGCTGCTGCTTTAAACTCAAATTGCTGCTGTTCACTTCTGTTTGCTCTGTGGCAGAGATGTGGGGAGGAGAAAAGAGCAACATTGTGCAAAGGCAAATGTGCTGTACGAGAGAACACAATTAAATGAATGTAATACAGGGCAAAAGATGTAGCGAAGTGAAAGGAACAAAAACAACACTATACACTGGCATACTTGGCTGTGTGTGGGTTTACAAGATGCACTTTACATATATTTCTGTGCAGCTTTACTGGCTAACATTGATTCATGTTAGGAAATTAAAGCAAAGTTGTCGCTGTGACAACAGGCAGTATGGATGTTACCACATCTTCAAACCATCAGCACAAGAAAATCTAGAAAGTCATCACACTTTCACAATGGACACCAAAGAGTCACGCATTCAGTATCTAACCAAGTGTGAGGCATGGCCACCATCCCCACTTCTATTCTGCATTTGTGCAACATCTCTAAAATTAGAAACATATTTCATCTCAAAGTGATGCTGAAAAACTAGCTCATGCATTTATTACTTCTAGGCTCGACTATTATAGTTCATAAAAAGCGAGAGCACATCCCCCATATTGGCGTCCCGTCCTTGGCTCCCTGTTAAATCCAGAATCAAATTTAAAATCCTTCTCCTCACATACAAGATCTTGAATAATCAAACCCTATCTTATCTTAAAGGCCTCGTAGTCCCGTTTCACCCCAATATAGCGCTTCACTCTCAGACTGCTGGCTTACTACTAGAATGGGAGGCAGTTATGCCTGCAGGCCCGTCTTATGTGAAACCAGCTCCCAATTTCGGATTTGGGAGACAGACTTAAATAGAAGTACCTATACCTGTGTTAAAAATACTCCAGTAAAAGCTGAAGATATGACGCAACTTCTTTACTCAATTATAAGTGAAAAAGTACAAGTACAACCGAAATTTACTCAAGTAATATAGTAGAAAGTAGCTTAGTGAAAGATCATTCTAACATCTAATTTTATGCAAAGGAAACTGAACCTTGTGATATATTAATATACTAATAAAATAATATCAGTACATTAGAATACAAACATTATTTCAATCTAACTCAGCTTTAACTTTAACTCAGGGGATTTAATTACTCAGCTTGAATCTGTTAAGTAGTGAAGGACAATTAAAAAAAAATAATCACAACTAACATACATTTCTCATGTGAGCTCCAGTAGATTTTCTTTGTGTACAGGCTGTGATCAGCTGACCTGCTGATCTTTGTGGATTCAGCTGAATTCAACAACATGAAAGGAGATGTTTCGTGAACTTAGGCTTGGCTGATGTCCATCCCCTATGCTGATACTACCCTGTTTATACTGTCTTTATAGTACACAGTATATAGTTGGCATAAAGGTTGAATTCATACATCTAAGTATCTAAACATGTAAAATAAAACTAAGCATCACCAGCTTAAATGCAAATTCATCTCTGCTATACTTGATGTAACCCAACACTGACCTTGAGCACCACAGTCACTGTGCACCAGTCCAACACACTGTTTCACATACTGTAATGTGAATTCACCACATTTCACCCAACTAACCTATTTTTCCCCGCACCACAAAACTACAGAGTATTTGAATGCAACATTTGAATAACACATAGTATAGGGGAGACCGGGGATAGTTGTAACATTTCTGACATTTGTGGCTGTAGCTTGGAGCTCTTTTAAGGTAGTGGATTCAAAATGCAATGCAAAGTTTTTACATGTCTCTGCTATTAAATAGTACAGCTATTTTCCTCTGCAACACTGTTACTAATGGTATGGTCTCAAACACAAAGAGTGAAATGTTGCAATTAACCCCATAGTCTGGGTTAGTTGTAACATACCGGTGAGATGTAACACAATGAAATAAGGGTACTGGCTTTTTTATTCAACACCTGAATGCACTTTTTCGTGATGCTGAAAACTTGGATTGTTTTAGGTGTGTGGGTGTGGATTTGCCTTGTTTCTGGCAGCCTCTTCTTTGGGGAAACTTATTTTCCTCCTTCTCTGGTCTTCTTCAAGGGCCACCTTGACTGGTGTATCAGTGAGTATTGCTGTTTGTTTCCTTTTTCTTCCCGTTGAAGGGGTTTTTCTCGGTCCAGCTTATGGTCAGGGTCACATTGTCTGGGTTAAAGCACAAGTAGCTCTGTGAGTTTACATCACAGCCTGATGAGGGAGCAGCTTGGTGGTCAATTAGAAGGCTGGAGATGTGAGCATCTGGAGGAGTGGTCACATCGTCAGCTGTAGGACTGGTGAGATGAGCAGCAAGAGGAGCGATTGGTCAGCTGGAGAAACGTCCATGTAGACTGTTAGAACAGGAGGATCTGTGACCTGTGATGGAGCAAAGTCACTTTCCTCAAATATGTTTGGATTGTATGGCCAAATTTCACAGCACTGGAATATAGCCTGTATGCCAATGGCACTAACTGCACATACAAGGGCGACGAGTGGACCTCTCTCTGCTGATGTCATTGCCCCAACTTATTTAGTGCTACATTTTACAATCACTCTGTCTGGGGTTTGCACAGCTGTTATGCCAGTCTCGTCAGTACTGCATATGTCATTTGCAGTTAAGTTGCGTCTCTATAGAACTTCATTAGATTTTTTGAAAAACATTGCTACATTGTGTTTATTAAAACTGGTGACCCGCGTCAGGTGTGTAGCCTCAGCAATTCTAATGGACAAAGTTGGGTTTCTTTTCATGTAGCTGAGAACCAGTCTGGCCCAGCCCTCGAGGACTCATCTCATGACTTTGGACATTTGCATCCATGTTTCACTGCAAGCTGATATGCCAGTTCTTTTACCTGTCATTATAATCATGAAAAATGTTAGTATTTCTGATATACTATATTTTAAATGGCCACCGTTACAAATTTCGAACTTTCCCCAGCCTATCAATTCCTATCAGCTTACCTCACGTGAACATAGTCCATGAAATGCATCTGCAGTCCTCATAAAGTATTCTGTTAATTCTTTCTCTTGTTCATCAGTGACCTTCTTTCCACTAGAGTATCCTACACGTGGAAGTTCCCTTGATCCCTGCTCTTCCAGCTTATTCCTCTGTTTAAAAAAGTTCTGCAAAGTGACGGCAAATACCGTACAATTTTGGCACAGATCTGTTGGACTTTCCCTGATTTCTAACATCATTTGATGCTCTCTCCAGAACTAGCTAACATTACAGCTAACGGCTAAAACATTAGCACTAAAGACATGCACAGAATATATCCACATAGACATACAAATAAATGATTTAAGTTTGATGACATTTACTGCAAAGCAGATAATGCTTTTAGAAAATGAAATAAAATAAAAAAAACGTACTTTTCAGCTTACAAATGACCTTTTTTCTTCTTAAATTGTATGTGTTTGCCAAACGGTGCTAATTTTTCACATGTGATAGAAGAACTGAATTGTGCATGTTCAGAATGAATCACATGATTTGACAATTAGCCCTGATTGGAGAAATAGGAAGTGCTACAACTGACCCACGTTACAACTATCCCCGGTCTCCCCTAGCTTTGTTTGTTTTGCAAGATTTTTCACCACATAATTTAACAAAACACATCATAAACAAACCTAATATGTGATTAAAAATGACGACATTACATCTAAGCTTTAAATTAGCAGTTTTCAAGCGTCACTGAGCAGTCCTTACCTTTAAATATAACCTCTCCTGTCCTGTTTGTCTTCCCATCCTCATCTCTGAGTGAAGTTAGCTTGCAATCTCTTCTCTCCCTGTAAAATACAGCAGCTGCACCTTTAGCTAGCAGACGCACGGCGTGACAAACTGCACATACTTTGTGTGTTTGCTAATGTTAGCTAATAGAAATGTGGTGTTTGAAATTACCTGACACTTAAAAGAAACATTAATCCCTTTATGCTTTCTCCTCTTCAGTAGCGCTAGCTAGATTCTGAAGTACTGCAACCACAACTTATGGTCACCCACTGTAACCCTCAAGTATAAACATGATAAACAATAAAACCATTACAAACAAAAGTAATGAGCCTGTATTTAAAATATAAGGAACAGAAAGTACAGATATTTGTGTAAAAGTGTGAGAAGTAAAAGTAAAAACTTGTCAGAAAAATAAATACTCAAGTAAAGTACAGATACCGGAAAATTTGATGTGCAATAACAAAGTATATGCAGTGTTTTCACTGACTGGTGCGCTTCGGTTTTGTGTTGTTCTGACAATGATGCTCTGACACAATCTAATCTCTTGGAGGTGATCTCTGTCTGTTTTGATGAGAACAAATTAAAAATGGCCATGTGCTCGCTCCAGCTTCTCTACCACATGGAGAAAAAAAAACAAAAGGGTGTGGAGCTGGCAGCAGGGATAGGTGATGAGTTTATTACAAACTGGTCAACAGTGTTTACGACTGGCTTATCAAATGACAGGAGATAATACTGTGTGACAGCAGGAGTCTCTAGAAGAAATGAGCAAAAGTAAACACCTTTACAAAAAAGAAAATACCACCAGCCAAGAACATAAAAGGCAGTTAAAAAGACACTCTTTGTGCTTTGCTACCGAGGGAAGTTCTCAACCGTCACAAAAAATGTCACTATTATGTGCAGTAACCTAGTTTTACACAAAATACAGAGCATCAAAGTGTATGACACAGCAGAGAAAATAAGGAAAAAATGCTACAGCCATACAAAAATGCATGACAGACCTGCTAAATGTGCAGTGTTCACTGGAAACATGAAGTCTTGCATGTTGTGTACAATTAGTTAGCTTGCACGCTAATAAAATCTATAGCGATAAAAGTAGCACGATATTATTCATCTTGTTTATAGGAAATGTTCTAGCCACAACATGCTCTGGTTATATTGTACTGTATGTCTGAACCACTTCCTCTCCGAGACAAAGCAGGATGCTAGGAGGTACTTTCCACTTCCTGATTCTATGATGAATGTGGTTTCCAGTGTGAGAGTGACACTGTGGCTATAGGACTTTTGGCTGATGCAGAGCAAGATCAGCTGTCTGTATTGATAAAATAATGTTCAGTAAGCAAGTAATAGTATGTAGTAGGATATACTGGTAAGACATTAATAAAATATGTGACAATTATATATGATAGATTTCGAGATGTATGTCATACTTCTTTGATTTTGACTTTCCTGTGTGCTTGGATGATGGTTTTTAAGAAAATACCTTTGGGGCCTTCAAGGCACGTTTCTGCTCAGGGTTCAATGCCTTACCTTTCCATTCAATTATTTCCCTGTTTTGAACCCGTACTGTTTAACTAACACGGCAGCTGCTGACTCCATTGTGCACCAGCCAATCACAAGTGCTGACTTGTTTATGTTTCTGTGCCATCTCCCCATGGTGGTAACTGGAGTTGAGCCTCGGCAAGTAGCGTCAGGAAGAACAAGCCGAGCATTTCTGTCTCTCCGATGTCCAATAAAATCCTTTTCAACTGCGCAGATGCTGTACAGGCACTTTGGCTTCCAGGAAATCATCAGTGACTGGGAAGGACAACATCCTGTGGGCCTGGGTGAGCTTCTCATTCTGTTTGTGTGGTTGCCAGCGTTTATGTATTGTATGTCTCTCTGTGTTAGCAAGCGCCTGTGTGAGCCAAACATGAAGCCTAGATGGGAGGACACGTCACAGTCACAGGCCACAAGAGTCCACTGCGGTATCATAGTAATGTAACTAAAACCCCTCTAATTTAAAATATCAAGGGGAAGCCTCGGAACACCAGATGGTCCCTGTGCAGCCTAGTATCACTGCAGAGTCCCCAGTTTTTGGACGCTGATGTAATTCTGTGCAGTGGGCTCTCCTGGCAGCTGTGCATGTACAGCAGAAAATGCACATGAGGGAATTTCCACCGTCCTAAAATGTTAATCTAGGCCTGTGTTGGCACATGCACAACACAGCAAAAGCTTGACAAAAGCACATGAACTCCGCAGCTACAGCCCAGGATGAACCCAGCTGTATTTGCATTGCCAGCGAGCCATAACTAGGCCCTCTCAGAAGGCTAAATTAAAACATCCTCACACCTTGCTGGCATGTAAATCAATTGTGAAACAAAGCCTCATCTTTTTTTTTTTTCCACTGAGTTAAACAAACACCTATCAAATGCTACACACAGAGGAAAAGGCGCAGCATCGCAAGCAAGCCTAATCTCATTTAAAGTTAAGTCATTCAGATTGCGGTGTCAAATGTATTCAAATTCAACATCAGGCATGCAGGTTGGTCTTGCCACTGTAGTACATGACACTGAATAAAACACTGAATAATACATGTTGTGAAGGCATGGGGGGGGGGGGGGGGGGGAAAAAAAAAAAAGGGGGGGGGGAGCAT
>VURO01048570.1:17435-36155 GCA_015108175.1 Pelvicachromis taeniatus
AAAAAAAGAGAGTGGTGGGAGGGAGGAGGGGGGGGGGGGGGGGGGGTCAAAAGTACTCAAAGGTGGAGATGCATAGTGATGCAGCAGGTATATGCAGAAAAATAAAAGGGTTGTCTGACACGCTTTGTTATCTTAGGAATTTCACCTTATTATGAGAAGCACCTTTAAGTGACTATTGTTGTGATTTAGTGCTATATAAATAATATTGAATTGAATTCACAATCTTGCTCTACAAGACCTCTATACAAACAAGCAGTAAAAGACAAATAATTTACCTACAACCTATTTATTTGTTAACCATCTGTGTAAGTGGTTAACAAATAAACCACTTACACAGTGGTTTATGTTCAAATGAATGTTAATGTAAAGAACATCTTTGATATTGACTTAACTTCATTTGTTTAAAGAGGGGGTGTACTTGGGTACATATCAGAAACTCCAAAGTTGCAGATTTGGGTCCTTTTATGAGACTACTTTTATATTTAACAGACTAAATAAAGTGCTTGAGCAAATGCTTTTTGCTTTTATCTGAAGAACCATCCCCAACTCAAATGTACAAAGTTACAACTCCTGCAAGTTGCATTAGTTGTTGACGCCTTGAGAAGTCCTACAATTTTTGAGGAAACAGTGACCTCAAGTGGTAGTTTGGTTGCATGACAACATGGTTCTCCTGAACTGCTGCGGTAGCTTTGTTTAACAAATTAGATTTATTATGTGTCACCATTAATAATGGAAGCGTTATATCCTTGAGTTAAACTGCAATAAATACAGTCTAATTTATCAAACAATTACCTCTAATTATACACTGAGCAAATTAAAAACAAAGATTGAACGTAGCTAATGAGAACTGATACATCGTTAGACGCAGGCCATAAATGATAAAAATGTACGCAGCAGACAGTTTGCAAGCAACTTGAAAATGACTTTTTTAGGTTTCCTGCAGAATACAAAGTGTCACAAGAAAACTTTTTAGGAGGCTGTAATTCTACAAAGTCACTCTAATTGGCTTTCATTTATCAGTGTGCAGCTGCAATCCCAGAGTGCCCAGATGAAAAAAGAATCCTTCTAAATCCATCTAGATGCACACACTAATTCAATTACATTTAATAAGCACACACAGGTTACATGGGAATTTACAAAAAGGATGTAGAACAGTGGTTATGTGATATCACTGTCACAAGTCATTAAAATAGACAAATATTATCTTATATTGTTGCTGACTCATGTAGCTTCTTCCCCTAGAATCATCATTATGTGTAGGTCTTCAAGACAAGCGTTATCAAGGGACTAAATGCACAAGGCACCAGAAAAATACTCAGGGGCAGCAGGGGGCAGCATCTATTCATCCTCTGATACATATCCTACCATTAGCTACCACATTGTGATCTGCTGCTATATGAGTTCTTTCATTATCATGCAACAGTGAGCAGACTCCTGAGCATGGCTGCCTTAAGGCACTGTCAGAAATATTGCATTATAGCTCAGGCCTCACATGAATGACTGAACGAGGGCTAACTAAGAAAAATGTGGATTTCCCCTGGTGGCTGACTTGCTGGGGCATTACATTTAGGTGGTAGTCAGCACGTAAGGTTGGCCAGAAAGAGAAAAGATAAGTAAACAGCAAAAACTGGCATTAGACAAAGAAGAACACAATAGCTGCATCCACGACTGAGAAACACGCCAGTCATAGTGCAAAAGAAGCCCTCGAACGCATCATGTGATAGCTAATAGTCATCCTGTGTCCACTCTGTTTGAATGTTTGTTCCTCACGCCCCCACCACATCCCCCTATCTAATTTTGTGCACAATTGATCAGTGGAACCATTTCCGCTTTGTCTTCATTAACGGCTAATTAAAAGGCAGCTATAAAACCTGTGACACCACTTTGTGGCCCTTAAAGAACAGAGCTGTCCACTGCTCGCTCAGGGAGGCTTGTGGCAGAGACAGTTACAAAAGTGAAGAAGAAATAAAACACAAATATCCATGGCTAGAACACCTGCTGTATATACAACTCTGATAAACCAGATTAAGCATGAAACTTTTCTAAATTCACAGCACCTCATAGGGTAATTGAAGTTGTTGTTGAAACGAATCACACATTCGATATTAGCTGGTGCAGGTGTATAGTAGTCTGTTATTTTTCTGTTGATGCGAATCAAAAGCAAAAGAAAAGCCACAGTCAACATTCATTGCTCATCTGCCAGAGGCTTAGGACAATGAAAAATACAAACATGATTCTCAACTTTTGCTTGGCTTGAAATACAGATTTTATTTATTTATATATTTTTTAAATCTCACAGCGATTGGCTGAAGGTTAAATGAAGGCTACTCCATTTAAACAGCTTTATGCCTGCATGCTTCAGGTGGTGCATGTGTACTGGGCACTGGGCTGTGTGTTCCTGTGTGAAGCGCTGTAGTGCTTTGGGTTGCGGAGATGCAGTAGTTCATGCTGAGCCTGGGGTCGGATCAGACTCAGAGGAGGATAGGTGAATTCATCAGCCCCCGCAGAGCCTGTTAGGCACTCTGGCCTTATCCATCACCATGGAGTCCTGTTGCTTTACTGAGAGGTGAGCAAGGATGAGGAAAAAGAGCAAACCTTACCTCCACAGAGCCTAACGTTGGTATTTTTAAACTGTTGTTGCTTCTCATTTCCAAGACTTAGCAACAATAGTCAACACTTTTATGTCGCAAATCGTATATTTATTCCCATTTCAACTTAAGAAGGCTGACAGATTAAACATCACGCACAGAGATACGTTGACATCTTTCTGATGTATCAGAAGCTTCATAGACGAGCTGAGGCAGGACCTATTACAGGTATAATAAAGTGAATGTGACCCTGAAGCCGACTGAAATGCGCACATACTAAAGCTTTATGTGCTTTTGTTCATTTTTATTTTATGTTGGTAGTTGTAGGTAATCAATGCTGTTTGATTTTTCTTTTAGTTTCTCTTGAAATTAAACCGCTTTTGTTTTGGATTTTTGTTGTGAGGTTTAAACTTGCACACACCTCTGCCCTTTTACTTCTGGTCAGATCAAAAACTCTCCATGACCTGGTGTAACCTGTATTTTATAACCACCAGATAAGTCCTGATATTTCAGTGAACTTCTCTTTCATAATCATGATTTGGCATTTATGATGTGGGATGACTTCGTGATTCGACTGTTTTATTACTCTGCTTTTATTGGCTTGCTTTAAGTTTGAAATGTGTTGTGCTGTTGACATGTGACCTTATCGCTGCTAAATACTTGCTTGACTTTAAGCCTCTGTAAAATTGTGACACCAAGGTGCAGAGAAGGAAACTAGTGGCGTGGCGTAGAGGAGGGACCAGACCTCAGCAAAACATCAGCAAGGCCAAACGGAGGATGGTGAGGGGGAGATTGGGCCGAAGTGTGCTCAACACTGGTATAATATGCAATGAACACAAGGGCTGATGATGGGCAAGTGAAGGTAGAGGTGAAAGAGCAGGATATGGACAGAAGAACGATAAAGAGTGCGGATATTGTACTGCATCACATTGTGGCAGATTTCAAAATGCTCATTTGTGCAAGCCGTCAGTAACCTCGCACAAATGAGCACCTTGTCAGACCTTTCTCAGCCTTAACAGAACGCATGTAGTGACAAAAGCTACACGGCAATGTCATGAAGGTTTGTCCTCATGACTGTAAAGTGCCAGTCATGAAGTCTTTAATAACGATGTTGGCATCCTTCACTCTCACCTTGTGTCTCACTCACATTGTATCACACTGGCCGAATAAGTTTCAAACCAAATAAGAGCACGCTTTGCTTTCTTTGTTCTTTTTATATGCACAGGTTTGTAGTGCAGTTGGTGGCAGTGGGGAAAAAAAACTCCCTTTTAACAGGAAGAAACCTCCAGCAGAATGAGGCTTGGGGAGGGGCAGACTGGTTGGGGGTAAGGGGAGGGAGACAGGACAAAAGACACACTGAAAAAGAGCCAAAGATAAATAATAACTAATGATTAAATGCAGAATGGTGTTTAAACACACCGCGTGAGTGAAAACGAAACACTGCAAATATAACCCGAGTCTACACGCCTACAGTTTTATTGTGTTTACACGCTCAAACACTACCGAAAACATAACCTTGTTGGCAGAGGTAACAAAGTGAAACCAAAAACAGAAACAGAAAAATAACATTAAGTTAAACAGGCTCTTATGTAAACAGAGTGATGTCTGAACAAAGTCTGAACACAAGGCTTTTTACCTCATGTTAGAACAAAAACTGGCCCATAAACAGTAGAAAGTGTAATTTAGTTACACACAGAGATGTGTCTATAAAAGAATATTATCGCTATTTAATGAATAAATTTGTTTAAAACCAAAGGGGAAAATAGGAAAAAGGGCGATGGGATTTAGTTCCTTCCTTCCTGTTAGCTTTCAGTCTTGCACACATTTATCCATGTTGCACAACAGCACTGACTTACTTAATTATTCATTAATTGTCCAGGACCTGCAAATCGCAATCTATACACACACACAGTAGCATTTTTACAGTTAATCTTTAAACTTTGCCAGTGCTTATGTTGAGTCTTCAGCTCCATCGCGATTATGAGGACATTAGATTGGATTATTTGTGAATAACACCAGCAGGGTGTTTCTGTGTTTCTTTAACACTTACAAATATTTATACTAATAATAATTAATAGGGCCATTTTACCCAAAGTACCAAGACAGTGGTGCTATTCAAGGTGCCATCGCCCTTCGATAGCTCAGTTGGTAGAGCGGAGGACTGTAGAAGCTTAATGCTGAAATCCTTAGGTCGCTGGTTCGAATCTGGCTCGAAGGACTCGCAAGTTTACATATTTTCATTTGGGATTATTAAAGTAAACTGATTCTGATAAAGAAACAACTCTTGTGGTAACCTTTTCATCCAACTCTTTGTTAAGCTTCATCAGATTAAAACAACAAGAATCGCAAGAAAAACCACCCTAAAACACGATGTTGCATACTCTCCCAAAGCTTTGCCCTCTGTATTCTTGAGTATTTTAAAATATACAGTAACATCACAGTTATTTGTATCATGGGGTGAAAAGAAATGCTTTTTCCCCCTGCGCTTTTCTGCAGAGATATACCAGCAAGTTCCTAATGGGGTTTAGTCTTTTCCATGTGACTTTCCTCACCACAGGTATGACTGATCACCAACATCTGACCAGTCCCTCCTTCCTTAGTCATACAGGAAATGGACTGCATGTCTCTGCGGGGCCCACCATCATATTAGTTGTCATTCACAGCAGGGCTGGCACTGGGAACAGGCCAGAGTGCTGTGGGGTTATTAAGGGACTCAGCTTGGCATCAGTGAACTCTTTGACTCTGTGCTGGAGAAGGGCTTACATGGAGCTCATGGGTTTGAGGAGACGGGAAGAGGTGGGAGGCTGGGGAAGGGAAACCAGGCAGCTCAAGAAAAACTGTCTGGTTAAGTATACCTGTGAGGGCTGATTCTTGACTGTTTTATTACCACAGTGATGATTGGAGGGCGATTTGATCATGTTTTTAAGGAAAGTAGTTATTACCTAATTAGAAGTTGTTATTTAAGATGAAACAGGAAGAACAAGAACAAGTTCAATGGTTAAACATTGTTGTTATATAGCAGGGTATAACCAAAGTCATTCTTCCTGAGAACAAATGATTTTTTCACAAATCCTTTAACTGTTTTCATACAATAACACAAAACCCCCCAAATGTAAACCTCAAGGTGGCGCTATAGGGATTCATACATTTACTAGGACGCTTTCTTTATAGAGCATGATTGCTTTTCCTGTTAATCCTATACAAGCATGAAAACATACATCATCTGCTGCAGCTCAGCTTTTTGAGTGAGCCACCAAAAACTAGGGGAGACTGCACTGCTAATTTTGGTTCACAAGCTCTGGCTTCTTAGCTGTTTAGCTGTAGCAAATGACAAAGTATATAAATTAACGTGGACATGTGGACACATCACTTGGGACCAACTAAATGGTGCATTACACTACTGCATTGTGTCTCTAATTCTTTAAGGTGCAAAGCCAATGCGGTTGTCAATAAACCACATTAGTTCTAATATTTCCTGAAGACATATAGGAACAGGGGATTCAGGAAGAATTAAGTCCAATCCAACCTGTCCAGGGCTCTAGACCCCAGTGACCCTGATAAGTGGAAGAGAATGGACGGATTGATGGATGAATTGATTAACACTGAATAGCTATTCTTAATAACCATAATAATGTAAAAACAAAACAGGTACATTAAAGCAAACAAACCTCTGACATGGTACCACAGACTGTGAACAAGTTAGTATTAGTATTCCACACACACTTGCAGAATACATACTACATACACAAGCTGTGCACTCACTTCACAGGTAATAAATATTGCTGTACATCATGCTGTATGTTAAAATTACCGTACGGGCACAGAATAGCTGATAAATTTCTTTCTATCTTCTGATGCACAAACTCAAAGAGGAGGAGTACACCTCTCTGAGTTTAGCATTATTACTGTCAAAGCAGTTGCTCCATATTGATAATGTAGCCCATGTCTGTAGCTCCCTTATTAATAAATGATAGGTACTGTGTACAGTATATTGCACTTTACGTTTTTGCATATTTATATTTTATAAGTATCTGTACATGTTATACCAATATATGGATAGAGACATTACAGCGAATTAATAAATTACCGGTCAGCAGAATAATGTCTATGGTTGGGCGAGGCACTGGAGGTGTTTTCTTGCACTGGCTTGCCACCGTTTCCTCTTTGGACATGATCTTGTAGTCTCTTGAGTGGCTGCAGGCATCATGGGTATCTGTATAAATGATGGTGCATTTTTCATCTGAGGAGTAAATTCACGGCTTCAACCACAACACTGGATCACCTAAAGCCACTCATGCGTCTGGCAGTCACCACCTCAGGATCAAACAAACAAACAAAAACAGGACATATTTCTAGTCGTTTCAGCTACAGGCAATCTGTGACCTAATCAGTGCAATCTTTCTAAACGTGTCTGGTGCCTCACCTGCAATGGGTAGTCCTACCTGGGTCACAGCTTACAATCTCTTGATTGCAAGAGATCTAAAGTTGAGATGTGTCTTATTGAGCAGAATATCCCTCTGTCAGGATGGTTCATGCTTGGTGATGGAGATTATGCTTTTCTGGCTTCATGTTTCTCATGACCCATTTTAAAGAGACTGTGGTGAACCAAGTCTATGACAGATTGGGTCAGATATTTTTATGGCCTGATTCACTTAGTGACTAACTCTGTCTCCTAAAAAATAATCCTTAATTCAGTTCAATTCAACTCACTTCAACAGTATTTACTTACAAATGACCTGTTTAAATTAATTAACTATTGAAAAAAACCCCCAACAATCCCCCATGAGCAAGCACTTGGCGACAGTGGGAAGGAAAAACTCTCTTTAAGAAGGAAGAAACCTCTGACAGAACCAGACTGAGGCAGGGGCGGCCATCTGCTGCGACCAGTTGGATGGGGGCTGTTCCAGCTGTTCTTAGAGCTCGAGAATGGCCTTTTCTGCATTTTCTCTGCAGGCGAAGCCAATCATTCTGTGTTTTGCACTTAGTAGCCTTGCTGTTTGCAGTTACCATTATGTAGTGGTTTGTTTGCAGCAGTTGCTGCGATTAATGATTAGAATCTCATTTCTCGTATTAGATGGAGGTCTGCCATCAATGGGTATAGTGTGGGTATAAGTGTGGATTAGGAAGATGTTGCCAAGGCCCTTGATTGAGTCCAGGGTTTCTTCCTCTGGGGTTTGGGTTGACATTTTGATGCATATTGTGTTCATTTTTACTCTTCGGTTTGGCAGCACCCGATGAAGTCCCTTCATTTGATGCCTAGGTCCTCGTGAGTACATCAGTGACGGAGCATTCAACACCACTAACAGTCTTCACTGCAGCACCTGGTGTTAAAACTCACCTCACCAGGTTAAAGAAGATACTCTACTCAGTGCTGCTTTTAGGTGATGCTGAAGAGTGTTTCAGCACTTCAAGGTGAGATAAAACATTCAATTATAAACCTGACTTTTACACATATGAATATGCTTTTACATTACAAAAGCAACAGTGTCACTACAATGGTGGCTGTTAGTGGGGCTGGGGCTTATTTGAACTGTTATACAGCCAAAACCAGATCACACGGGAATACCTTTCACAGGTAAGACTGAACAACTGCTTTTAATTGTATGTATGGGTGTTACCATGGTAACTATGTTGTCATTATGACATCAGATTGAAAAGGCTGTCTTGTGATGTGTGCCACGGTAGTTTGGCGATCGATGTTGTACCTGCATCATCTGATCCGAGCTATCACTTACTCGCACTGAAAAACAAAGAAGGGCTGACGATTCCTTCTGACGGCACAGTAAAGGTGATCAGAATAGTTGATCGATCGGTTTTTCCAGGCTGATGAACATTCAGAGAATCTGTTTTGTCTGAAGGGGCACATTGAGGAAATCCAGTTTTGGATCAACAACCACAGTATTGTGCTCATGTCGCTAGTTGTGTGTGTCTTCCACAAACTGAGGCAGCACCACATTTCCACACTGAAGACTCTTGAGTTACAGTGTAGCGACAGATGAAAAAAAAAAAGCAATGCAAGAGTGTTCAAAGCGTTTTAACTCTCTCTCTCGCTGCGTGTAGTTTGACTTGTTGTGATTTGGTGGCTTACCGATAAAGATCAGTTGATTGATCATTCAGACCTTCTCCTTGCTTATCTGATTTTTGCATTTGTGCATCTTGTCCCTCATTTTTATCTAATAATAATAATAATACTATTAATAATAATACCTATTGAATTTATAACCATTTATTGTTAAGAGCCACAGAAAGAACTGATCTTACACTCCTCAGACTCTCAAGCAACCTATAACAGTGTATTTTGTGTTTACTTGTGCTTTCTTGTGTTATCTTTGTCTAATATTGTGATTTGTTTAATAATCTGAAACAATTAATTCTGACAAACTTTAAAAAAGTTAAATCAGGATGGAGCAAACATTTTTCACACCACTGTATGTACTACATGTCCTCTCAGTGCTTCAGAAGCTGCACTACAGGAGCAGGATTACTAAGCCCCCATGGCCCTCTTCCTATCACCCCCCCGCCTGTGGAGAGGTGCACTTTTCTGCTTTTACATCAGAAAGCAAAAGTGATTTAAACTTTATGAAGCTTTCTACTAGATTTTGTTTGGATACTTTACAACTCCTAATGCTGTTTCACTTCACCCTTCTGTCTTTTACAGTCCATCCTGTAAATTATATGTCTCGTCCTCATCACAATATAGCACAGTTCACTGTGTTAATATCAGTACTTATACATGTTGCTAAAATACAATTTCTGGGAGAGTTGAGAAAACAAAATGTAATACTTTCACTTTTTTTTTGTTTTATTCTTGAATCAGTCTTGTTCCTCGTACTCTTGCCTCTCCCTCTCCTTCCTCTCTTTCACTTCCTCTCTTTTACTTCTCTCTTCTCTGACACTTCATTTATTTCGTTGTATTATTTTCTGATATTCTGCAAAACGTAACCCTTTGGGATCAATGGTTCTAATGGGTGAAGGAAGCTCTAATATTTTTTTATTAACAGCATTTAGATTAAAAAATGTTTTATAGTTCTGTTTTGTCCACAGCAACGCGTTAGGCAAAGTGCTCTAAAATACAAAGTAACACACTGTAAGGCATTACAGTGCCATTTTGATGGAGCCCATCTTCCTCACCAAACCCACTTTTATGAAGTTCCAATAAAAAAAGGAACATAAAAGAACAGTAAATCCACTGGCAGGTATATTGCGCTGTTACACGGTGCCTCTTGTTCTATGCGGAGGATTATTGTTATATTTCGTGAACTTACTTAAATCAGATTTGTACATCTTTCTCTTGGATCAGCCCAAGAAGATGCAGGAATTTGAGGGATGTGCCTGGAATTTCTGCCAATGTGATATGCCATCTGGGATACCTTTGGCATGCTGGAACTTGCTTTTATTTCATCCCTATAACAGTAGCAGATATGCTGTTTTAACATTTGAGTATCTCTGCACTTGGAAACCTATAATAAAATAAAAATAGAGAGGAAGTATCCTAGTTTTAGTATTTTTTTTTACTTTGGTTAAAATAATGCCATAACTTGCCTGATGAGGCATTGATAAACATGCTTATTGTAACTGAAGGTCTACAACACTGTGAGTCAACAAGTTCTGTGGTTTTATTGCAATACCTGTAATTTTCCTAAACCTTGTCTCTGATATGCCCTCCATACAACAATAACTAAGAAAGACTAACACGGAAACTAATACAAACTAAAACTAAATATTTAAAAGATAAAAACTAAATAAGAAACTGAAATAAGAAAACCCACTCTGGAAACTAGAAAATACAAAAATGCAATAAGTGCAGTATAGTCTTAATAGAAAACAGTTTGATTACTGAAGACATTTAAACGGACTAATCCAAAGCTCCTACCCTGCACAGTACAATCTGACACACGCTCACAAACACACAGCGAGAAATGTCAGAGTAGCTCTTTTGCCTTAATAAATGATGTCATCATTTAAAAATAACATTTAGTATTTACACAGATTATCTTTACATAACATTAAAAAATGTGTTTGATGATCTGAAACATCTGTCATAATATCTGGCAAATGTACAAGCATATTTAGGCCTCTCGTGTGTGATCTCTGTATCTCTGTGTTTGTGCATTTCTATAATTGCATATTACTGGGAAACACGTGCCTTTTGATGTGTTTAATTGTCAATCATACGTGTTTGTGTACAGATGTGGGAAGATCATCATAGACTTTTTGATCTGAGTCAAAAGACAGATCACAGGTTCCTTTCTTGTCTCACGCTCTCTCTCTTTTTTTTACTGTTGCCTCCAGAGCAAAGATGTGTTTGACATCAGACCAGAGAGTGTGGCTTCCACTGTGACGCACACAAACGCACACAGTCTTCTCAGGTGAATTTCACCTCTTGTCCTAACCCCTTGAGGCTGTTTTCTGAGCCTGAAGACTGAAGAAAAAACTGTCAAGATCTTGCCACAATCTTGCCAATTGTGCAACTCAATTTGCATAAAAATGTGTGAGACTTTTAAATAAATCAGAAAAAGAAACAAGGCAGCAGTGAAGTTACATTTTTACAAAACACACAGAGTTATAAACGTGTGCTGTGTGATATTATTCATGGAACAGATTCGAAGAGTTAGGTTTTAGTTATGTCAAAGGACTATGTGGAATATCACGAACACTCAAAAAACAAATTAAATCAAAATGAAGCAAACACGGATCATTTCAAAGAAGCTTATATCTCAGGAAACCTTGTGAAATGATTTCACATATTTAATCATCCTTATCTTTTCACTGGGTAAACACTCATTTAGGGACAGTGACATAATTTTGACTGTACCAGCAGATGGCCATTCTCTCCATCAGCATTTCATTAACAAACTCAGCATTAAAGTCTAGCTGACTGGTACTAACTGGAGTACAGTTTTGATGGTGGATACTCAGATTAATCTGGATATTAAAATATCTCCTGGAAAACATTTAAATAAAATAAAAGTATGTTTCATGTATTATTTGGGTCTAAAAATCAAATGATCACACAATTAATTATAACTGATCAGAAAAAAAAAATCTGTTTCAGAATGTTTTACACACGATAAAACATTGTAAATTACAAATGATGCCCAATTTTGTTTGCAGCATAAAATAACAAGAAGCCACTGATGAAAATGTTTTAACATAATAACAAAGTTACAATCCAGGCGGTTTATACCCACCATTACCTGTTATTTTCGGTCTAGTTTTATCTTCTTTTATCTATTGCTACTCCTAAATTTTATTTTTGTGTTCATCCAAGTAGTTTAAGCATGGAGCTTCTGTTCCTGCCAAAATCACCACACATGAAAAAGGTGCCACAACATACCGCCCTCTGCCCTTTCTGTCCTACATTTTTGATTGTCATTGAGATTTCAGATAAGTGCCCATTAACAAAGGGACAGGAACAGTCTGTTAATCTCTGGAGTGACTTAATGCTATTGTAAATCCCGTAATAGTCCTTCGTGTTATTGATCTGTGGTGACATTAAAAAGCATAATTTTAGTGCCACTGTCATGAGCTGGCTGTGTGTTGGCAGGAACGAGGAAAAGGACCCAAAAGCAGACATCACAGAAGACAAGAGTGCAACACAAAAAACAGCTTTATTGCTGGCTGAAACAAAAGCTGTACAAAAATAATCCAGCGCATGAGACTAGCCACAGGAAACGACACGAGGAGGCGACACGAGGAGGCGACACGAGGAGGCGACACGAGGAGGCGACACGAGGAGGCGACACGAGGAGGCGACACGAGGCGCGGGGTAGTGACGTTAACGACACGACAAGGAGCACAGAAAACACAGGACTTAAATACACCAGACATAACGAGGGGAAATGAGAGGCAGGAGGTGAACACGGCTGGGAGACATCAGGGCTGACGAGCACCAGGGAAGCAAAACTGAAAACACTGACATAAGACGAGACCTTCAAAATAAAGCAGGAAACACAAAAGCACAGTGACAGACTTTGAGACATGACTAAACACAGGGGCTTGACTACATGGAAAGCAGAGGGAACACAGGCAGGGAAAAGCAACAGAGACAGGACCCTGATAACAAACCTAATCAAAATAATCACAACTGCACACTTGAAAATCAGAACATAAACCATGGAGCACAATAAACCAGAACACAGACGGCATTAATACAGAACACACAGTGATGGGGAAAACTAAACACACAACATGGGGAACACAGAGAAACATAAGGGCTAGGGGTCCGAACAGTACAAAATAATAATAATAATAATAAACTGAAAACGCTGGGACAGGAGACCCAGGACCATGACAGCCACACTTTGTATTAATTTAAAGACTTTTGTCCCAGCAGCCTTTCCTCTGCAGTGATGAGCATCCATGCCAATAAAAATACCTTTAAAAGATCTTCACTGAAAATTATTTAAAGTTTGAGCGCTACAGTTGGTTTTTCATTTAGTAAGTATTAAAATTAATCAAAATACTTTGGCTGTATAACATAGCAGTGGATACATAGAAAAATCCTGCAGATATGTCTGTACTTTTATTTTGCTCTAAAGCAGCAACTATCCCATCATTTGGGTTTTGTACCAACAAATCAATGTGAAAAAAGTGAAAAAATGAAAATCTCCAAAGGGAAGACATCAAATAACAGACGTTCAACTTCAATTTTTAATAAATATTTCACTAGAAAAATTAGATAGGGAGCTTCGAGAGGGCATTAAAAGCTCTTGTTTTCAATTTAAATAAATTGATATGGAACTGCACTCAAATTTGATGTTCGCCACATTTTCCTCAATTGTCATTTGCAGTCGTGTCCTGAGACAGAGGTCAAATTAAATCAAAAGCACGAGCCCTTTACCCGAGCAATAATAGAATCACACCGTCCTATTATGTTGTCCTTCAAATCATATTACAGTCCACAGTCACAGATTCATCCCAACTGATCACCCATTAAATATTTTGATCCAGTTGGACAGTACCCTCTAACAACATCATCAAAACACCGAATGAGGCAATATGTTTTGGACTTTTCTCCCTCTTCACGTCATGTCGAATATTACACATCTATTAGAAAACCAAGTGTCTATACATCCCCAAATAGAAAACTGAAAATCCAATGGATGCACATCTGAATAGTTTCATATTTAGGTCCAGCTTTGCCACCAGTTTTCATGCTAACAGGCATATACTAAAAGTCTGGTAAAAACTAAGGAAGAAGTTGTTTTATAACTTTTTTAATATAGTGTAAATGCCCTGCTTCAAAATAACTTGCACAAATTTAGAGTAACTGGATAATTCATTTCATATGATATAATCAAACTGATAGGGACATAAAATCAGTGTACTATTTAGTGTATAATGTAATTGAAAAAAATTAGGAGCTTGAATATTTGATTTTAAAGTCTGAGTTTTGTAATGACTTCGTTTTCTGTCCAGGGACGTGGCGGCAATTTTCACTGAGCATAAACTAACATCATAAAGCAATGCAATTATAGACTCAGGCAATTCAGATTTATGTCAGCCAGCAGAAAAAGGTGAAAATTCTTAATTTTAAAAAGTGTGTAAATTGAGTTTAGTTGAGTTTCTTTCTACCTCATCGTTAAAGCTACAGACATACACATCCTTAGGCAGACTTCCTTTCATGTGCCAGTCTATTCAAAGCTTTCTTTGATGCTTTGCTTTTATGTTTTGTTTTTTGTTGGGGCTTTTTTTTTGCCTTGGTTTTTACTTTTTATTTCAGAACATGTGTGCAAAGCACCTTCTGGTTCTAACATTGTTGGCAACAACTTCTGTCTTCATCGGCATGTCTTGGCACAGGTGCATCTGCTACCCGGCTGAAGTTCAAAAAACTTGGTGGATATCTGAAACAGTGACTAAGGAAGAACCCACCGAATTTTGGTGAGTTTCCAGATCACTTACTTTGAAACAGTGAGAATTCTTTTGGCGTTGGAGGAGGATGTGCTCTCCAAGTACCCTTCTAGTTGTAATTTATATGTGCTGAATCTCTAACTCACCTGAGTAATTCTTTCACTTCTCTCCAGACTGTGGGAGCTACACTAATAGTACTGATCGTAAAAGTACTGAGGTAAGTGAAAGGGATCACTCATAAATCCAGACTGTTGTTTGTTTCAGAATCCAATGTTTATTACGCAGCATGCATCTTAAAACTATGGCGCAATTAGAGTAAGTTTAGATGAATTTAATGCAATAACAGGAAATTAAGTAAAACATGTATTCCATATACAGTGGTGTGAAAATTTTTGTCCCCTTCCTGATTTCCTATTTTTATGTACATATGTTTGTCACACTTAAATGTTTTAGATCATTAAACAAATTTAAATATTAGACAAAAATAACACAAGTAAACAGAAAATGCAGTTTCTAAATGAAGGCGATTATTAATAAGAGAAAAGAAAATCCAAACTTACATGGCCCTGTGTAAAAACAGTGATTTGTACCTCTATACACTGCTCTGTTTTCTCATTCACTGGAACCTGCACAGTTCTGCTCAGTGCCATCAAATCACATGACCAGAAGAGTAAGGCTGAGGGGGCGAAGCAAAGTGTGCCTTCACGAAAAGAGGTGTTTGCATAGACATGTCTCCTTTCTGATGAACGAGCGCAATGTCTTGAACTTACAGGAAACAAACAAACTAAGGGACTGACCCAATCGCACTCATATTGATCAGACACCAATACCAGCAGTGGCATCAATACCATCGATATGTTTGGATTGATCGGCCCACCCCTAGATACAACACCAGTTTGTAAATAAACCTCTACTGACTGATCTCTGCTTAACCTGAAAGAGAATGATAAACCCACTTTGCACAGCTGAATGATAGAAACACTGTGTAGTGCATACTTTTTTTTAAAAATATTCTGTCTCTCTGTTTCTTGTTGTTGAACAAACTGAAAATTGTTTTTAATAATGTGCTTTTATACATAAAGACGGGAGAAAGTCAAAGGTCTTCGTAAGGTCTGGGGTCACCATTTGCCACCAGAACAGCTGCAGTGCACCTTACCGTTGACTCAACAAAATTGTGGAAGTGTACATGTGCCGCAGGGTTTGGGCCACTATCATCATGAATGAGTTCTTCTCATCAGAAGAAAAAGGTTTCAGTATATGATAAAGGGGATGACTCAGAATAACCATGCCAGCAAAACGCTCTCCACTGCATAACATTCAACACAGTTCGTTTTTTCTTTTTCATTCATTCATTCATTCATTCATTCATTCATTCATTCATTCATTCATTCATTCATTCATTCATTCATGTGTCTGTTTACTATGTGTACACACAGGCTGTTTGTCATAAGGTGTTTGTAGTGTAAGTCACAACAGTCAGACCCATGAAGATTAGTGTGCGTCTCAGATTTTCTCACTATTTTTTAAACTGTTAAAAAAAATCCACTGTAGGTATGTACTCTGACCTATAGACGATAGGATGATGTGTTTATGGTCGACCACTCCACACTCAGTGTGGACCGCCTCACCTTCGGCTGACACTGAGAAACACAACTGATGCCTGTCTTTGAAAACCAGCCCTGGGTCCATAGCCCACATGCCAACACACCACCTCCTTCTTTGTCCTCTCAGCACTTGAGATTGAGCTTACACCCCCCCGTTCCCCGATAAAATAAAAACCAGTGTATCCTAATTGTTTGTTAATAGAGATAGAAAACTATTCTCTCTGCTCTCTATCTTCCTCTGTGAGGTCAGAGTTTTGTGGTGACTCAATTGCAACGCAAATGGATTCACAATTGCAAACCGGCACTGTTACCGAAGCCTATTCTAGGTCTCTGTTTCTCGCCTCGTTGTTTGTCTCTTTCTTTTTTCTTCTTTCCATTTTCTTTTCCTTGTGTGAGGAGTAATGATAACTCTGATGCACTCTGGGTAATCTGTAGAGAAGATGGAACAAGTCTTGTGGCATGCCCTTGAGACTTCAAATCAAATGGCATCTTAACCCTTATACAAATTGATTTCTTAACCATCAGCTAGCATGGCCTGAACCTTGAATTATGTCACTGTTTCGCAGGAACTGTTGAAAACCTATCTGGTAATTCTCCTCTTCCCTCGGACACACAAGACGGATTGTTTTTCTTGCTTGAAATATTCCTGGAACAGACCAGGAAATCGGATTTCATTTCTCACTCACACAACCCCTCTGCCACCTCTAATCCAGTGGTGACTTCCACAGTCATCCCCCCATCAGGCTTAGAAAAACACGATTTCCTCACCACATCAATAACTGGGGTTTATTCAGCTGCATGGTGCCCCATGTGGACAGGGCGGCTGCCCTGCCTCCTACCGAGGTTTATTAGCATGAAGGGACAAAAAGGTGCACAAAGACATGGTGACGTAAAGCAGAAGCAGCAGCAGATAATAACATACTCTAAATTGATAGTAGTCTAATTCTGGGGATGAACTCACTTTGCACAACCATATGAATTTAAAGGAAAGCAACAATCAGACTGGTGGAAATACATTGCCCCTGGTATGTGCACGTGGCATTACCATAATTCAATCTTCTGCGGAAGTAACAGTCAAAAAAATCCCATCTTGATAGATTTAGCATCAGGACTGTTGGATAGACAGCAAAGATTTCTGGGTAATTCACTTTCCCCAGTGTGGAATGATAAAGGGCTTATTTCAGTATTGTTGTTAATTAATGTTTAAAAAAAAGTAAGCAACACTTAGCCCTTATACCATTATGTAATGCTAATAATAAAGAGTGTGACCAAAAAAGGTCTAAAAGAAACTGTTCCATGTGGAAAAACTTCCACAGCTCCGTGGCCACCCATCCTATAGTTCTTACCCTTGTTGTTACTAAAAACACATTCTGGTGGCATTTACATGTCACCTAAATAAAGGAACTGCATCACTTTCCTAGGCAGCAGAGAAGTGAGAGAAATGGAACACAGATAGACGACGAATTACTCGTGACGCATGTGCACACAATAAAACAGAGCTCTTCATGTCCACATACTGCACATGTGCGTAGGATGCATCAGCTCCCTCGCCTACTTTACCCCAGATACATACATGTCACATCAATATGTTTCTCTTCACTTGTTGCTGGTATTTGAATGTGAGCACTGTTACATTATTTATTTATTTAGTTGTTTTTTAAAATCAGTTCTTCTGAACTGAGCTGAGAGATGAAAATAGTTAGTTAGTATTTTTGTGTTGAATTGATGTGAAAAGAAAAGAAAATAGTGATATTGAGCTTTTTACTTTCTCTAACGACTCTTCCTAAATGGAAGCAAAAGTGAAAACAGTTCTCAGAAGTCAGGGGCACTATCATTATTCCCTCGAAAAAGGTCACACGAGCGCCTTTCCAGTCAAACAAACGTGAACAATGCCAACAAGGCTGGAAGCAACAAAAGAAGATCAAAGGCAAGATTGTAAATTTCAACATCTATCTGACCTTGCGCATTGCATAGTCTGCTGACCCTGATTATAAGATGACCTTATCTTTTTTTCACCATCCTTTTTGAAGAAAAACAATGGGTAGAAGAGGTATGTGCATGTTGTCCCGTTGCCCCTGAAAAACGCTGTTATCTGTCATCTGCTGTCATTGAATAAAATATACCTTTTCCAGCTTCAACTCTACTCCCTCAGTGCAGCTAAAGTGCATTAAAACAGCTTCATATAGAAAAATGAAGTCCGTAGGGGACTGTACTGGCTTGTATTGGCTTCCCTTCATTGGCTCCCTGTTAAATCCAGAATTGAATTCAAAATCCTGCTCCTCACATACAAGGTCTTAAACAATCAGGCCCCATCTTATCTTAATGACCTTGTAGTACCATATCACCCCATTAGAGCACTTCGCTCTCACACTGCTGGCTTACTTGTTGTTCCTAGAGTATTTAAAAGTAGAATGGGAGGCAGAGCCTTCAGTTTTCAGGCCCCTCTTCTATGGAACCAGCTTCCAGTTTGGATTCGGGAGACAGACATTATCTCTACTTTTAAGATTAGGCTTAAAACTTTCCTTTTTGCTAAAGCATATAGTTAGGGCTGGATCAGGTGACCCTGAATCCTCCCTTAGTTATGCTGCAATAGGTTCAGACTGCTGGGGGACTCCCATGATTTATTGAGTTTTTCCTTTTCAGTCACCTTTCTCATTCACCATGTGTTAATAGAT
>VURO01048571.1:0-18404 GCA_015108175.1 Pelvicachromis taeniatus
AACCAATATTCAGTAGTTACTGTCAACGCTGTGGTCGGCAGATTGTGTTGCTCTGCATTACAGTATTGTGTTGTTGTCGTTTCCCTTTGCTTTTTCCAACAGGTGATCCAGTGGACATGTTTTTTTGTTTATTCCTTTCTCTTGCTGTCCCTCTCCCCCTCTGTTTTTCTCCCCCTCACTCCCCTTCTTTCTCTCTCTCTCCTTTTCCTGTCCCCCAATCATGTCATGTCTGTAACAAATGAAAATTAAATAAATAAATAATAACAAAGGTCAATCAAATGGATCACTAAGGCAAAACCGCGATGGTCCTGTTGATAGAATAAATTCCGTTGGGCATCCTTCCTGACCTTCAGACAATAATTCTGATAGGTAAAGATCCAAACGGGACAAAAAAAAAAAAAAGCAATGACAACATTTAGCAAAAGACTAGCTGTGCTAATTAGCCTCAGCATTGGTTGAGGTCTTGTTTCCAGCTCTAGTGGGTCATAAGTGAATTTGGGCCTGTGCAAGCCTTTAGCATGAAAATCAACCTTGTAAAGCTCACTATTTTCCAGGTGAGCCTATAGCACATTAGTTAACTGTCAGTCCTGACTGTGTAGCTTCTAATCAGAAATAATTACATTTTATTTGGGTTTTTGTTTTTTTTTTGCTCATCAATCTTTTCTGTAAGCAGGAGAGCTGGAAAAGTTTTAAATGACTCATGTTAAAATGTTGTGGGGCTTTAGAGTGGGGTCATGTTAACAATCCATTAAAATTTGTGGTTTTCAAGATCAAGTTTATGATTTATTGATCGAAAACTGACAAAAAGCCTTAGAACCTAGAAACTATATGGTTCTTATAACTGTGCTGTGTATATGTCATAACATCTAGCAAGAACCCATTAAGATAATTGACCTTTGACCTCTCTTTCAAGATTAATAATAATACTTTGGTTTTGAGAAGGTATATGTAATGTCTACACTGATTAGTCATACTTAATCAAAACATAGTGTGGGCCACATAGTATTTTTGTGCGTCAGTGTGGAACACGAAGTTTAACTTATTGGTGTGTATTATCTGGCATAGCTAAGCTAAGCTAGCGAATTCCTAAAAATACAGTGAGTGAGTACAAAGAGAGTGTTCTTCGGATGAAGCAAGTGAAGTTTAAACTATGACATAAGAAGTTATCTATAAGTTTTTGATTAATTTGGCTATGCAGCTAAGCTACACAAAAACTAAGGATGTCATTAACTAGGGCCTGAAAGACTGCTGGTGCGTTTGCTCACCAAAATGGCATTTTCAAATATCTGAAGTGACCCATTTAGGTTTAAAAATTGTACTGATAACTACAAAGCAAATGAGCACCAGGGAGGAAATCTACGGAGCAGTCATAAGGATGATGAAATGGGAGGTGTGAGAGAGCTAAACCTTTACATATAACCTCAGTCACACTGCTCTTTGATTACAGGTGAACAGTCTATGGTCCGCAGCATCAGGGCTCAATCCCTTGCAATCCCTTTTCAGCATGGCTTTGGCCCATCTCAGAGCTCGAAAAGCAGGATAACCATAAAAGCAAATGTTGCACAATAAGTTCTGCTTTGTGGATGCAACACTAGGAAACACTGTGAGGAAAACCTCCATTATTTTCTAACTCACTGGTGAAACTTCAGGTGTAGGAAGGGGCCCCTCCAGAGGTACAACCTCCCTGAGTTGTGCTGCTGACCATGTCCATCGTTTTAGGACCACAGTATAGTCATTTTATAATGGATGTTAATCAGCAGATCATCTTTGGCATGTGGTGGATCAGGAGATTTGCAACATGGATGCGCAGCTCACAAATCTGAAGCAACTATGTGATGCTATCGTATCAGTATGAAACTAAATCTATGAGGAACGTTTCCAGGTCTTTGCTGAATCTGTGCCACAAAGAATTAAGGCAGTTATGAAGGCGACAGAAGGGCA
Organism: Pelvicachromis taeniatus; assembly: GCA_015108175.1. NCBI lineage: Eukaryota > Metazoa > Chordata > Actinopteri > Cichliformes > Cichlidae > Pelvicachromis > Pelvicachromis taeniatus. Next base: position 1,942 of record VURO01048571.1, read on the forward strand.
AAACAGCCTGGAAAGGTCTAACTAATGAAGTGGCCAGTATACTGCCGCAAAGTGCTTCTTCTCACTGGAGGACCGCACCCAACGCTAACGTTTTACCATTCTGCGCATGCGTCACGACGCCATTTCCGGGTGCGACATGTAATATATATAGGTTGGTGTACTGCTCCAGAGAGTGAGTAGAATATACAAAACCAATGATTCCCATATGTCCAGTAGTATCCTTCACCTATGGTAAGTATCGACGAAATGTGAAAATTATATTAGGTCAACTTTCAAAATCTCGATGTGTCTACAGGCGTAAGAAAGGCAATAAAAGCCGTTAATAAATAGTTATTGGACCGCTCATTTGAGCTTGCTGCTAACGGTTAGCTTGTCCTGTGTGTGTCCTCCGCAGTGCCTGGCCGGCTTGGTGAAGATGCCAAAATGGCTACCGGCAATTACTTTGGATTTACCCACGGCGCTGCCGCTCAGTACAGGTACGGGGATGCTGGATGCCTGGCTGTTCTGGTTCCAGTGTACTGCATAATGTTTCTGTGTTCGAGCGACGGCTTGCTTTTATATGCTGTACATGTATATAGCTAGTTCCCACTGCTCCCGTTGTTCGCACTGGGGGAGGGGGCTGTTGTTCCTCTGTGCTGCGGTTGGATCTTTGGTGAAAACTAAACTACGTAAATAAACGTCAAGCACTGCTGATCCATTACAGGCCAAGCCCGGCCTCACTAACACATGGGGGGGTTTCACGGGGGTGTCGGACATCAAAACACGGGACAGTTCCCTTCTGTGTGACATTATTAGAATAGAATTGAATATTGTCCCACAGGGGGACATTCGGTTGTACCAGCAGCAAGAGACACATACACTAACAGAACAAGACACATTATTAGACTTTATTATAAGGATAAAGTGAAATAGTTATTTGGTAGTAAAAACGAAACCCAGTGCCCGTAGTGTCACTGTACGACTGCACTTGTCGTTAACCAATGCAGTCCACTGTATGCGTGTTCTAACCTCACTGCAGACCCAGAGCCACATCATCTCATGGGAGAGTGCAGGGTTGTCTGGTTTGGCTTACAGGTTCTTCACTATGATGATGATGTTGGTGTCTGTGCTGAGCAACACCTGCTCTCACAGGTGTGCGTGTGCGTGCTGGGTATGCAGTCAGTGTCAAAGGGAACCGGGCTCAGTCCAAATTCGGCTGCAGTCGAGAACGCTTTATGGCCTAACATTTACAGTTTCAGTCCTCACCCCAAGCATAACGATGTGACTTCAATCATGCCAGTAACCCACTACTGTTAATCTACTTTTATGTTAACACAATGGGGACGGGGGTGTTTTTCATGCACTGCATACCAATGGCATTGGCCCTGTTCTAGTGAAGTGCTCATACACTTTTCTTTGACTTTTTCTTATTCTTCAAACATAAACCAAAGGAGCCCCGCTTACTCTCCGAATGTCACTGTAAAGTTGCAGGACTTGTGCTCAGTCCAATTTAAAAGTTGGAAAGTTTCAAAACTGGCTTTTCCTGTTCAAACTGTCCAACATGACTGCTAAATGCTTTCTTTGATTGTACATTGTATTGTAGGCTTTGAACATAATTTTCCTACCTTTGACATTTTATTGTTGTACACCAGATTTATGGTAAAATGATGGTGGAAGCCATGGTCAGCAACATGACTTGTGCCGTTTGTCTGGTTTATTATTATTATGGATCCAAACTAACACAATGAAGCATGCAAAGAATGTATGAAGAATGTAACATAGTAAGAATGTTATAATAAAGAGTACACCTAAACCGATATTCAGGCCCTGAAACGACCTGCATCACTGACACTGTTTTACATTGTCCTGTTCTTACCTCAGATTGGATTTTCTTGCTCTCCTTGAGTATGAAAAAGATTGTATAGGTGTCGGCCATATAAACACTTAAATCACATTAACACAAAGTAGCCATTTGAAGCACCAGTAGCAAGAAGGCTGAAGACCACCTTTCACTCTGTGAGAACCAGCACTTGATTGTCATAGGGTGACAACCTGGACAGGTCAGCTGTAGCAAAGCTAACACAGACAGACAAAAACTAACCATGGTTGCTTAACTTAAGATGGTAAATGGACTGATTCTTATATAGCACTTTTCTACTCTCTCAGAGTACTCAAAGCGCTCTATGCAACAACCTCATTCACCCAATCACACGAGCACTGTTTCTATACTTTTAGTGCTTCTATCTAACATTCAGCATGGCATGCAGACTGGGGGAGCAAGGGATCGAACCACTAACCTACCAATCAGTAGCTGATCAGTAGGTTAGAGTAGCTGACATGCTCTACCACCTGATCTACAGCCACCACAAGATGCATGTGTTATGTGGCTGGTAGCTGGAGAACCTGGAGAGAGGCGCAGGCAGAACAAATTTAATATGTGAAAGCCTAAATGGTGAACGCAGAAGCACTTCACTGTGAGGCAGCAGCGCTGACCCCAGCCACACTGTGCTTAAAAATGGCTTAGTTCAAATCAGACTGCTTGGGGAGGGCTGGACTCTGAATCCTGTCAGTATCCTGTTTTGTGTGGTGAATCCACTTTAACAATGTTTTACCTGACTTGGTGAGGGATTCTTGGAAATATTTACAGTTACCCTTTTTGTTGCCCCCGTCACCATTTCCTTTCACTTTCAGCATCTTATTGATGAGCGTCAGTGCCTTTTAGTCTTTGATGGTTTTTCTGTCGCCACCATGGGACGCTCTGCTCTTTCCTGTCCTGGATGCTCTGTTTCTTATCAAGTTGGTGGTATTCACTGAATTTCAGGATTTTTTTGTTTTAGGATTGTTTTCAACCCCACATTTACGTAATGGAGTAACACAGTACACTCACCTTTAGGCACACCTGGCAAGTAGCAGGTTGGACCAATTTTGCCTGAACATAAATGAAAAGGATCGATCTACAGAGGGGTGGATTCAAAGATCCCCTTAAAATCAAAGAGCAGTAATGATGCGACAGCCTAGTTCACTTCACTGAAATTTCATTGCAGCAACTCGGTATGATACTCAGCAGTTGTGATGTTGTGTTTGGAGAGATTTTTTTTTTCTTTTCCCCCCCCCCACTGTGGCCAAAGCGTTTGCTCATAGGAGGTCATGTGATTGTTGAGGTGTTCTGTCTTTGTATTATTGTAGGGTCTTTACCTTACAGTATAAAGTGCCTAAAGGCAAGTGTTGTGATTTGGTGCTACATAAATAAACTAGTTTATCAAGAGGAGAGCTGCTTTATTACAAACCATTCCACCAAGTAAACCTGATATCTGTGCTACAGCTGACCTGTTCAGCGCACAGAAGTACACACGATTTACGTCAGTCTGGCCTATCAGAGTACTGAAGTTGCACCGTAATTGTCATGTACATTTAAATAAAACAACAAAAAGAATCTCTATATGCCACATGATGCAAGGTATTTATTAATAATGTCTATACTGCACGAGTCAGATAATAATTAAGGGACCTCTGAAATGATTCCCATTAATTGGAGGATTTTGATGCATTCAAAAGCACATTTTAGACAAGACAATAGGCAGGGAGGTCAGTTCCTTGATCATTAATATGCAAATTGCATGACAGTTTAACATATAAAGATTTGTCTGTACAAAGATCTTATAACGTACACTAAGGCAATTTTCAGTGAGCGGCTGCACTCTCTTGTTTAGACTGTCTAGATAACCTTGATGTTTCCCTTTTTGTCTCCCAGCCAGCAGCCAGCAGCCGGGGTAGCATACACTCATCCAACCACAGTGGCCAGTTACACAGTTCACCAAGCACCAGTGGCAGCACACACTGTGGCAGCAGCTTATGCCCCTGCTGCAGCCACAGTTGCAGTAGCTAGGCCTGCGCCTGTTGCCGTGGCAGCTGCTGCCACCGCTGCAGCTTACGGAGGATACCAGCCAACCCACGCGGCCACCGACTATGGCTACCCTCAACGGCAGCCTGAAGTCCCTCCACCACCCCCACCAGTCACTTCACAGAACTACCAGGTACTCCACGACATTTTTCTTTAGACTAACAGAGATTACAGAACATCTTGTCTTTGCAATTGTGAGCACATTCGTTGGAGTCACTTTTAAATTCCATCATTTCTGAGGAATTACACTTAGTTCATGTCCTATTTAAGAGCAGACAGTTTGATTTTCTGCTTCTCTTCCCCCTCTTTTATCATTAATGTGAAAGTTCTGATTCAGTGTTTGCTTTGATGAGTAAAGTATTATCACAAGAAATGTGGTAGACCTCCAGTAGGAGTTTGGAGTTGATTGTTTTTGCATAGACACATTGAAATATAGACTGAAACAATGGAATGAACAACTCTCTCTGAAACTCGTATCATTTTGCTTGGCAGGATTCCTACTCCTACGTCCGCTCGACGGCTCCAGCTGTAGCTTATGACAGTAAGCAGTATTACCAACAACCCACTGCAACAGCGGCTGTTGCTGCTGCACAGCCCCAACCCAGTGTGGCAGATACCTACTACCAGACAGGTACACTAAATCTACACTTAAATGCACATTTTTCAAACCCACTACTAGCAAGTGCATTGATTTGCAATCATTTTGATTACTTGCTTAATTTACCACCAAAAAAATGTTCTCTCTACTTTATCTTCTGTTTCCCCTCCCAACTGGGATATGGCTTGCCCTCCCCGTCTGGTTCTGCAGGAGATCTCTTCCTGTTTTCCTTTTCACTCTCACCAACTGTTTGCTGATAGGGGATGAGCTGGTTATTGTTTTATTTTTTTTGTTTTTGTTTTTTTAAATGTTGCAGGGTTTTTACATTATAAAGCACATTGAAGTGACCGTTAAGAATTGGTGCTATATAAGTAAAAATGATTTGAACTTTTTTTTTTAAAACCTTGAAACTCTTTACATACTATATTGTCAAAGGTTATTCACTCATCCATCCAAATAATTGAATTCATGTATTCCAAATAATTCAATGGCTACACGTGTATAGAATTAAGCACATAGCCTTACTGCTTCTACAAACATGCAGAAAGTCTAGTTGTGAATTTTCCTCTCTACTAAACATTCCAGTGAACTGTTGCTATTATAAGACAGTGGAAATGAATGGGAACAACACCAACTCTGACTCAATGTTCACTTTTTTTATTTGAAAATTGCTGTCCAAACAGACAATATTGATTTGTAAACGATGAACTAACAATCTTGTCAACACAAAGTTCTTTATTTGGAGCACAGCTCTACAAGACAAAATTAAGTTACTGAAAAAGTGAGCAGAAATCTAAACTATATGTAGGCAATGTTAAGCTGAACCATTATCTCAGCCTCCTCTGATGACCTGTTTGCTGCTGCCTGCCTCTGAAAGGCAGGGAGACACTTGGGCATTTATCGCGGCATATAATGTGTTTTCTGGATACACTCTGGTCAGCAGCAGTCACAAATGCAGTATAACAAAGGGTCGTGCCAAATTAGGTATCCCCAAAAGAATTTGCTTCCCCTGCGTCGGGAGCACGCGCTGGGCTGTCCAAACAGTAGCCTACTTTCTTGATTTTTAGTTCACAAACGACTTATTGCTCTGGAAATTTTGGAGGTTTTAGCTCAGGACAGTTCTGTACAGTTACAGAAGGATACAAATAATTATCAGGAAAAATGTCCTTTGCTGTACTGAACTAATCCTGTCCGATAACACGTGAGAATAATAAATATATCATTTTCTGTTATAACCCACAAACTGAACGGTTATGTAACGACACTCATTTTTCACGTTTTCACTAAAGCAGTTCACTACTTCCACATCTAGTTAGCTGTAAAAGAGGCAGAGTAAACTAGATCTGCACTCCGTGCCCAGCAAATGCTCCCGATACAGGGAAAACAGGGATACCTACCTGGGCACAACACGGCCATGGTCTGTCCACACTCACCACAGTAAATGCAGTGCATCATGTTGTCAGCTTTACTTTATCTTAGCCAGGGAAACTGGTCAAGCGAGTGTGTGTTGTTGACCACACGGAGACTTTCAGAGTTGCTGAGACTTTTTTTTTTTTTTTTTTCTTTTACTCGCACGGCTGATCGCACCGGTGCAACCTGGCTTTTTTTTTTCTTAGTCGCACCATTGAGAAATTGGGTCACATGTGCCACCAAATTGGTCACACTCTACAGGCCTGTAATGAGTCAAACGCTTACAATGAGTGATGGGACTAGACTACACACTGGTTACCTTAGAGGGCTGTCTGGATAACATTAAAGGCAAGACCTGCCATGACGGTGGCATTGTCTGCATTGCACCGTATGTCACCAGAGAATTAATTTTAAGTTGACTGGTCACACCACAGTACATTGCAAATTCAGTGTCTGTAAGTCTTTTGCATTCACTGCACCCACCCACCGATGTGTCCAGGAAAGAGGCTACAACTCTTGTATCAAACCACTCCTTAACCAGAGACGATATCACACAGTGTCTTATGTAGGGAGGAAAGTCAAAGTCAGATTTCAGAATCACAATCACAATACTTTATTATTGATCCCTAAGGAAATTAGGGGGGTTACATTTGCTCCAACACAGTAACAGACTAAACAATTTAAACAATACAATATGTTACAGATTTGATACATTTAAGAAATGGCACTAATATCTACAAATCACTCAATGTCTTTTAGATGGAGGAGTTGTACAGGGAGATGGCCACGGGCAGGAATGATTTCCTGTGTTGTTCAGTGGTGCATTATGGGTAATCTCACTCTCTCACTGAGCGTGCTCCTGTGACTAGCCAGCATGTCATGGAGTGGGTGGGAGGTATTATACAGCGTTGTCCTTATCGTGGACAACATCCACCTTTTAGACACCACCCTAAGGGAGTCCAGCTCCATCCCCACAACATTACTGGCCTTGTGGATCAGGTTATTTAGTCTGTTGGCATCTTCAACCCTCAACCTGCTGCCCCAGCATGCAACAGCATAGAGGATAGCACTGGTCACCACAGACTCGTAGAAAATCCCGAGCATTGTCCGACAGATGTTAAAGGACCTCAGCTGCCTCAGAGAATAGAGATGGCTTCACCTTTTACTGTAAAGTGCAGTGGTGCTTTTAACCCAGTCCAGTTTATTGTCAATGTGGACTCCAAGGTATTTGTATATGTCCACATTGACCCCTTGGATTGAAACAGGGGTCAAGGTTTTCCTAGTCTTCCTAAAGTCCACAATCAATTCCTTGGTCATGGTCTTGGTCCTTCATGATGTGGGAGGTCAGAGCCACAGGCCTGTAATCCAAGGGGCCACTGGGACCTGGTGTCTTTGGTACAGGGACGAGGCATGATGTCTTCTACAACACTGGGACCCTCTGCAGACTCAGACTCAGCATGAACAGTACATGAAAGACTCCACAAAGCTAGGGGGCACAGGCCTTGATGACGCGGGGACTCACCCCGTCTCCTCTTCTGTCCTCCACCTCTGCATCCTTGGTGTGTTTTCCTCCAGATTTCAGCTGGTACGTCCGTGGGTCTGACCAACGAGCCGGCATCAAGGGTAATCAGCTGATCTCTGGAGTAAACAACCTGTGCAGTGTGTAGGAGTTGTGCCGCGGTCCCATTCCTCAATAAAACAGTTCCACGGCCACAAGCTGAACAAGAACTCTCTCAATCCACATGATTGTAAGGAAAGCTATGAAAACAGATGAAGGTACAAAGTAAGAACAAAGAAGTAAGTACGAAAACAAAAGGCACTAGTCAAATATTAATTATACAAGAATAGTTACGGTCCATATCATTTAAAGTATGTCTTTTCGGTGCTAGTAAATAAAAGATGTAAGACTGGATATACAGAAATAACAGGAGCAGTACAGTATAAAGTGGTTGCTTTGTGTTTGTGTGGGAGAGGAGTGAGTTCAGCCTCCTGACAGCCTGGGAAATGTAGCCGTTTATTAGTCTGCTGGAGGAGGCAGTGTTGTTTTATTTTCTCCCTGAGGGAGGGAGACTGAGCAAGCTGTGTGAGGGATGGGTCCAGTCCACTGTAATGCTGACTGCTTTGCGGGTTTGTGGTATAGAGGAGTGGGGCACCAGCTATGTTTACTACGCACAGCATGGTTCTAGATTTGGAGGTAGTGGAGTTTCCAAGCCATGCAGTGATGCAGGTTGTTAAGATGCTCTGAATGGCACCACGATAGAAGGAGCACATTATGGGTACCTGGGGGTCTCCCTTTCCTTAGTGTGTGCAGGCATTTGAGACATTCCTGTGGTGTTTGTCTTTTATGATGCCATGTGAGAGGTTGACCCTGGCTGCTCTCACACTGGTTGCAGCCTGTAGACATGTTAGTCATGGTTTCTGACTTATCCAACCAATAGACTGGACTAATGATATACTACAGGTTGTATCTGCTATGGAGACTCTGCTCTTTTGGAGTGCAGTGTGAGCTCCTATGACTGTGTTTGCATTGGTCAGTTACTATGGTGTGGTCTGCTAAGACAGCAGTATCTCCGCTGGGGATGGGAAGAACCTAACAAGCTGATCAGGAAGGTCAGTGGAGGTAGTCAGCGACAGGAGAACGGTGGCCAAGCTGTCATCTCTTAGATAACCACCCCACCCCATGCAGGTCAGCCTGACCGCACTGAGCAGCTCCTGCACCCACAGGCTCCTGCACCCACAAAGTGCTAAAGAGATTTTTGATTCCTTTCAGCAGCTGTCACTCTACAGTGTACAACAGCAATAACTGTACATGTGAAATAACTGCTGCTATTAACACCTAACCCGACTACGAAACTTTCTGTTCTGCTACTTGTGAACTATTGTTTCATATATACATACATGCATATCATCTTCAGCCCAAAATGATCCCTGTGAGTGCAGTCTGCTACAGTCTGACATTTTATGAAGATGGTGATTTTAAAAACAAACATAAAAAATGTATATTATTTATGTTTATACTGTATAGAACAGTAAGATGCAGTAAGAGATTTATACAGCAGAAAATCAGTAGTCTTAGTGTTGAGCACACAGCAATAAAGAAAATACATTAATTTGATGTGAGGATTTTATCACTGTGTGCCTCCTGATGCTGCTGTATATTTCTATGCTGGCTGCTGCTGTGAGACTGTAAACCACATCTAGTTTAACATTGTTACCATCCCACAGTGGGATGGAGACGTGGAAGTTGATTCACTTTTGTCCGTAGATCACAGTGAAAGGAATTTGATTCCTTCAGCTGGTATTCTTGGTGTATGTTCTTTGTCCTAGTAGTTGCAATTCCCGCAGTGTAAATTAGAGCGAGCAGTTTACTTCAGTACTTAGAACCATGTATGAAAACACCAGCTGAACACATGCACCACCATTGATAATGCAGTGTAGTCCAAGCTGCTGGAACTTTACAGCTGACAGAGAAGTTTTACACATTTCTGCAGCAGTCCGTCTGTAATGCACTTAAAACATGCTCAGTGCAAACGTGGCCCTCAAAGACCATTTTAAACAGTTCTCCGTCTGCTCTGTGTAGCATGCTCTGTGAAGTTGTGCAAACGCCTTCCCTTGCATCTCCATCTCTGACGCAACATTCAGGTGGTTGCGTTCATGTTGGAAACCAATTTGCACGCTGGGAGTTGGACTTTTTTTGAAAGACTGAAGAATGTCCTCTCCCTTGTTACCAGCTCTTCTTTTGCAGTCACACTGGCAAACACCATCTGAATAAAAATACACAACTGGGCTGGGTCACTCACATCTGTTGACTAATCTAATTGCAATGAAAAAGACTTGCAGTCCACAAGACCCAGGTTGCTGGGTCAAATCGTCAGCCATGGCTTCAGAGTGCTGTGCAACTGTATTTCTTGATAGCTGGAGAGCTTCGATTGAAGATGACATTGTGGTTTGTTTTTAAAGCCTTGGAACAACCAGTCAGCTGCTTCAACGGATGCCTCGTTTGTCATCCCTCTGTCCTGAAAGGGCTTCTTTTACGATAAAGTAACTCACCAGGAATGGTGCTTCGGTGGCTGCCTTCACATTTGTGGTCAGCTGTGAGGAAAAGTGATCGCTGTCTGGACAACTGGGATTTTAATTCCTCCACCTTTTTATTCCTTCAACAGTACAAAAATGCCACTCCACATTTCCCTTGTAGAAATAGCAATTGTAGACTGACAGATGAGGTAAATGCACTTCGAATACCACGGTGTGGGGAAAAAGTTGTCCTCCCTTTCTGTATAAAAGTGTTTTGTTTTTTTGCTTGTTTGTTTGTTTTTGTTTTGGGGCTTCTTGGTTGGTCCAGCTCCCCTACTCATCTTTAAACCCTTAAGTATAGTAGAAATAAATTTGAGGCGAACTATGTGGCTCAGAAGCCTGCTAGGGTTTTGCAGCAGCTGCCATGGTTGAATGTGCATGCATGGTGTGGTGACCTGTGTGTCAAAACAAAGGTCAGATGTCAGACTGTCTACCTGCCTGTAATCAAGTGACAAATATCAGTGCGGTTGGATCATCTAGCCTCTTTCTTTTTTTAAAAAAAAAATACCATTCGATCCATCCACTCTACCAGTGGATTGTGATCGATGCATTGGCCACCCCTGAATTACAGTAATTGTGGAATGGTTCACCGCATTTAAAATTTTTTCAGGTGCAATAAAACAAGATATGGGGGTTTAGCTTGGCTTGGAATCGATTCACTTTTGAAGAAATAACCGACATGGCCGAGATGTTTTGGTCCAACCCTAGCTTGCAGTATTTAGTGAGAACAGAGGCAAGCACAGCAAAACTTGACCAAGCAGAACTTTGAAACTGATACATCCACATCCATTTCTGTGTTTTCTAGCCCCCAAACCAGTATACAGCCAGGGGGTGACATCATACACCCAGAGCCAGCAGACTCGACAGGTGACTGTGATAAAGCCAGCTGCTCCCAGTCCAGCCTCTTCAACGTTCTCCATCTACCCAGTGACATCTACTGTCCAGCCTGTGGCTGCTGCAGCCTCTGTTGTCCCATCTTACTCTCAAAGCCCAACATACAGCACAAATGCTGTTACATACTCTGGTAAGCTTTGACACTTAATTTATTACAAAAACACCAGGAACAACTGGGAACTTTATTCACTGTAGTTTTCAGTTTTAAATGAAGTAAGATGAGTTGTAATGTAGCTGAGTTCTGGATAATAAATGAGTACATGCGTTTAGTTTTAGCCATATGAGACTGTCAATACAAATGGCAAACAATATGTCTAACATTATTTGATACTAGTCATGCTACATTTACCTCATAGGATAGCAATAGGACTTCAGATGTGTTACAATAGCTTTAGATGTTTAACCTGAACTGTAACATGTTAAATAAACATGGGGAATTTTTCTGCAGTAAGTAGGTTTTAAGTAAACATTTGGTTGATCTTTTTCAGGAACCTCATACTCTGGCTATGAAGCTGCAGTTTACTCAGCAGCCTCCAGTTACTACCAGCAGCAACAACAGCAGAAACAGGCAGTGGCAGCTGTAGCTGCAACTGCAGCGTGGACAGGGAACACCTTCACCAAGAAACCCCCCTTTCAGAGTAAACAGCTGAGGCCCAAACAGCCACCCAAACCTCCTCAGATACACTATTGTGATGTGTGCAAGATCAGCTGTGCTGGCCCACAGGTGAGTTCAGTAGCCCAAAATGGCACCATTAAGTGCATAAAGCCATATTCAAAACGGAAAAGATTCATGTTTAAATTTAAAATGTCTTGTGTTATCTACTCGTTCTCTAAGTAGTGCCTAATGTTGGCCACATAATCTTTCAACAATGCAAACATAATACCAAGTGCCTCCGACCCTGTAAGCCGCTTAAAAAAACACTTTAAAAAGTCATGTTGACCAAAAAGTATTGATTCTGACAATTTCACTTTGTTGTTGTTGTTGTTGTTGCCTCATCCAGCTCATCGGTTGCTTTTTAAAATAATTTACATACACAAGTATGTGCAACTCAATCCATCTTCTGTCTGAACATGTTAGAACTGAGTTTTTACATTCAATTTTATTTCTATTTTGCCAAATCACATCAACAATTACAATATAAAGTGACTGGAGGTAAGGTAAAAACCCTACAATAATACAAGGACAATGGAGAAAACCTCCAGCACAACCTGCCCCAGGGAAGCACTGGCCATCTGCTGCTGCTGTTTGGGGTTAGGAGAGGACAATGGGACAAAGGATACACTGTGGAGATTAATAATACCTAATAATTATATACAGATAGGTGTATAAACACACAGTGTTTTTTTATTGTTGCTGCCATGATGCCAGGACTCTCTTGGAAGTGAGATTTTTACCTTGACTAAATAAAGGACTAATAAAAAATAAAAGTAAAAACATAGTGAGTGAAAAAGGTGACTGAAGAAGAAACACCCAGTGCATCATGGGAATCCCCCAGCAGCCTACACCTGTTGTAGCAGAACTAAGGGAGGCTCCATCCCTATATGCTTTCTCAAAAACAGCTTTTATATGGAGAGAAATTTGACTCAAAAGTGCTGCAAATGCATACGATCTGAGCGTAAACTAAGACTTACAAATGTGCAATTATTTGTGTGGAACTTCTGCTAACTCACACAAGCGTGCTTCAATCCACACAAATACGAATCAATTTGACCACACGTAAAACAATTTTACAAATCCGTGCATCCAAATCTGAATAAGTACCGATCGTTTACGCACAATTGATTAAGTCTAGCTCATGAATCTGATGATTTTTACCTTTCAAAAACCTTTCTGTGCACACAAGTGTCTAAAACTACACGCAAGTTCCTGAAATACGTGTGGACGCACAGATCACATCGCATGCTGTCGGTGTCATTTTTGAGACAAATGTGCTGAAAGTGCATTTTCTTAAATGTATTAAGCAGTTAAAGAAACAGCTGCTGTGTCTCTTTGCTCACACAGGAGACCCATGGGAACAAAGAGCACCACACCCAGACAGTAAACACTTTGATTGTGGGTCACAGAAACGTTAATATGATTGGTAGAAAGAGTTGAGGGTGGCCTTAGGTCTGAAACCAGCTCACGTTTCTTCTTCTGCACCTCTCTGCACATCTCCTTCTCCATCTCCATGTGCAGGAGATCTCCATCTCCTGCACATCTCCTTATATGGAGATGACCTTTCTGCAGGCAACACTCCCATTACCATGGCAACCTGCCCTCTGGTCAGGTCTGCATGAAGAGACATTTACAGCCCTGTTTCCTTTAGTAGAGTCATGCTTAAAATGTTATACCTTCTGGTGCCTTCACCAGTGTGGCAAACCCTCCCCCTTTTTCTGAAAATAAAAACTAGAAAAAGTGATTTACGAATTATAGAGACTTCACACTAGCCTATAAAGGTTTATGTATGGGTTAAATAATGTGCTCTTACATGCTGGATGTTCTTCTGCTGGGAAAAGTCATCCAGTGGAGGGAACAGCATGGCTGTACATCACTGTGGGGCATCCACTTGAGTGAGCATATGTTAAGTAATCTCTGTATATTTCTTAAATCAGCTGATGTGGGATAACACTTTAATCTTACCATTCTGTAATAACGGTAGGCAAACATTAATGTTAGTGTAATAAATGGGTTTTTAACACGTTGGTGTAGGTTCAGTCCTGCAGCTCATGGTAGTCTGCCATTACACTCTTCAAATGACTAATCCGAACAAGTTACTGTGCCGTGTCTGCATTTGGTAAATCTGTTTTCTAGTAAACGGGTTATAGCTGTGATGTTTATTTAGAAAAAGACATTTTTATGTGGAAAATACAAAAACCAAAACTTGCATGCGTACAGTGGAAGCCCAGATGTCCCAATCTTACACTGGGACTTGAAAACAGCCGACATTTGTGGATCTGTGCGAAGCTGGCAGCTTTTAACCTGTCTCAAAACCCAGGTGGGCGAGAGAGAGAGAGAGAAGTTGTATGTAGTTTTAGTTTGGGTTAATTTGTTGATAACTAATGAACATGTAAGGTTAGGTTCAATGCTTTTCAAGGCTGAAAGTCAATCATAAGATTTTTCCATTGCTTTATGGTTATAGTGGTATTATTACTGAAGTCAGAGGTAAAGCTAATGCTTAGTGTGTGGTGAGCAGACTGCTGAGCTTCACCATTACCGGGCTAAACACAAAAAGCTGCCTGATCCAGAGCAGGTACAGATCCAGGGATGAGCGGTCAAGACCAGCTTTGAGATTTTGTACAAAGTCACAAAAAACAGTAGGCCATTCTGTAGGCGCCAGATGTGACTTTATACTTGGATTTACGATTAAGTTCATGTTTGGTTGGTTATTCATATATTAGTTATATAATTGATCCTTTCTGGATTAATGAATATGAAAATTTAAGTTGTGTTTACGTAAGGTAATGATAAGTTTGGGATTAAAATCTAAACTAGGCGCTTTCCACTTAAAGTGTTTTAATGCAATGGCAGCATTGAAAAGCTGTGTGGCTTAGGAGAGGTCTTAGGAGAGGCGGAGCGTGGAGGAAGAGGTTGTCACCTTTTTTTCTGACCGTGTACACAGGTGGGCCTGGATAAATGTCCTATTTTGTGGAACTTTAATGCTAATTTGGGAAGGAGTTCATTGTTACGTCTTCAGTTTGTAATAAATAAACAAGCTTCAAATCAAACATTTCCTTTGGAAACCAGGAACACGCATCAGCCATAGGCTCCTTTTTTAAACTTGGTCTATTGGAAATGACTCTACACATTATTTGATGAGGAGTTTATCAGAGAGTTTGGTGGACTGACATGGTACTATGTCCTGAGGAGAATTTAATGATGGAGGGCATTCCTATAAATCTACAACTGCAGTTGAAGAAGAGCAACACTTAACCACTTTAAACAAAGTTATATGTATTTAAAATTTTATAAAACTTGCACATTTTATTCAGTTGCTTGTGGGAATGTTGATTAGGGTTTTGCCTAATGAATAATTAGTGTGTCCCTCCCTCTAACTCCATAAGACTTACAAGGAGCACCTGGAAGGCCAGAAGCACAAGAAGAAGGAAGCGGCATTGAAGGTCTCTCAGAGCAGCAGTAACAGTGGTAGCGGTGGAGGGGCACTGGCCCGCAATGCTCAGAACCAGCTCCGATGTGAACTTTGTGATGTTTCGTGTACTGGTGCTGACGCCTATGCTGCCCATATCCGTGGAGCCAAGCATCAAAAGGTATGACTCAAGAGCAACACAGCATACATTATTGTGGTGTCCATCTTTTCCAGAGATGTGGAACAAGTGAGAAACTCAATCATCCAGCACATGCTGATGTCTGAGCAGTAGCAGCGTGAGCAAGATAAGGCAGAATATTAACAACAAAATCAACAGTGTTCCTGAAAAGGACACATACACTGTTCAAGACCCAAAAATAGGGACATTAGGCAAATTGGGAGTGTGGAGATATTTAAAGGCTGACATCCCCATAATGGCCATTCATGGTACTAGGGCTCACTCCCATTAATCCTGCAACTTGGTTTTGTGGAACACCAGCTTGAAGTTTCCTCATGGCACGGGCCCCATCAGATCAGTCCGATGTGGCTTGGAGTAGACACCCACTGACCTCTGTAGCCAGCTCCATGCAGCAGCACCTGTGATTGTCAGGGCCTGGTTTAACAGAAGGTCAAAACAAGAGTCACCAACAGAATAAGATGTTTTCTTTCATAGGCACAAGCCACATACTCTGCTGCTAAACCCACAGATGACTTTTCCTCACAGATGTGATCCATTTAGGGGAAATAAACAGGCTTTGCAGTGGTGTAAGATTTGGCATTGTTAGAACAAAGAAATAATCAGTCACAGCAGTATTTGCAGAAGCAGCCTATACTTCCTGTCCACAATGATTTTCAGCGCTCAAGCAAAACTGGCTCCACACAACAACTGGTTGTAGTGGAGAAGGTGTCTGCTGTATACAGAATAATCAGAAAGTGTCTGTACACTCATTTCTCTGTTGCAGGTTGTAAAGCTCCACACCAAACTCGGTAAGCCCATTCCATCTACCGAGCCCAGTATGGTTACTCAAACATCTTCCACCACTACAGCTGCTCCAAGCAAGACCACATTGGCTACTTTTAGCAGTTCCAGTACCACCAGCTCTCCATGTGTGGCTTCCTCCTCCTCTCCTGCCTCCAGCTCCTCCTACCTGAGGCCCATTAACCTGGTTAGCAGCAGCGTGGCAGGTGTTAAGAACCCCCAAGCCAACAGCCTCTCTGCTGCCAATGCTGCTTCAGTGGGGAAAAAAGTTAACACCCCCAAGATCAACTTTGTAGGTTAGTACTTTTTTGGGGGGGGGGGGGTTGATTGAAGAAGTTTGTTCTGAAAACCTTTTAATAAAGTCAAACTTTGGGTTCGCTCTTTAGGAAATAAATCGGCTCGGTTGATTTCCACCTCTTCTTTAATAAGTCCTTCACACAGGACTTAATAAATCCTTCACACAGGACTTAATAAATCCTTCAGAAGTCCTGAGTAGTATTTTTTATTTAATTTAATTTAATTTTTTTTTTTTTTTTTTTTTTTTTTTTTTAAATCAAACATTTA
>VURO01048571.1:24633-36144 GCA_015108175.1 Pelvicachromis taeniatus
TGAAGTCAAAGGGTCTGTCCAGGAAGCAGCCATCATTCTGACATCCTGCACTGAGCCAAAGATGCAAGTAACAATCACGCTGACTTCACCTGTCATCAGAGAGGAAAATGGCCGGGATGGAGGTTGGAAACCCATGACAGCCTTTCACTTTTTTCTTTTCTTTTCTTTTTTTTTTTTTATATTGATCTCTCTGTAAAATCAGTTTCAGTATGTTGGTTGACACTTTGAAGAGCATTGTCCTGCTGGCACACGATTGTTTTGCTGGTGTGGTGGTAATGATATATATGTTCCTTATTTGAGTCATCTGCCTCTCAGAAAACACATTGAAAAGAGCTCATTAACTTGAGATCATTTCTTACCATGACTGTGTTGTGCTCAGTATGAGCTTCAGAAAATCATGTTATTACTACCTTTATTTAAACAACAAATTATTTGTTTTTTGGGGGTTTTTTTAATCCATAAATAAAACAAGATTTATGTAATCTTCTTTTATTTGTCTAAGGTGTGTTCCCATGAGACACCACCCTAAATCTTTTCTGAGTCGAGCCTTGTAATTGCGTGGTTCTGATTACTACTTTTCATTTAGTTTTTCTTGAAATGTGCCAGCAGTATTGCTCTTGTGCTTTTTGCTCTGTAATTCTTACCTCTCAGATGCTCTCGTTATCCTTTAAACAAAGCATGATCAGTGTTTGCATTGTGTTAAGTCTAGTTATTCCCGGGTCAGATTCTATTTTGTTTCCTGTGTTTCAGGGGATTGTTTCCATTTTGTTGCTGGGAGACGTACATTACATTTTATCCAAATTTTCATCTTCTAAGTGATAAATGAACAGACATAGGAGACACGTCATTTCTTAAAGTTTGATCTGAACTAGTTGGACACGGGTGAGAATCTTGCGTTGCTTTTTGTAATCAAGATTTGGCTGAAGCCAGAGAAATTTGGTTGTAATTTTCTCACAGGAAACAAATGTTCCTTTTGTGTACTGGTGAACACGTCACCATGCTGAGGTCCCCTGTTCTAAAGTGCTCCCCTGAGTTGATTCATGTCGTCCTTTTACATAAACTGCACTCAAAATTGGGCTCAACAGCAGATCATATTTAGCTAAAAGCAAACACTGCCCTTTTAAGTTCATGCATTATGGAACAAGGAGGACAAATAATTTGAAGATGGTTAACTATTCTAATGAACCAGTAACTGTGATGATTGTTTCGAGGATTATTCTTAGGGGAGTATTAATAACAGTTCAGGAAAGGAGACTATGGCAGAGGAATCTTTGGTTGCACCTGAATATAGCTTTTGCTCTATAATGATTGTTGGGGTCTTATTCCAAACTATTGATGTTAGGTTTTTGCATGTATGATATCCTAACCCTTTTGTTTTCTTGTACTTCTCCTCTTCAGCAACCATTGCTTCCTCTTTTTATATATTTTTATATCTTTATATCATTTTTATATATATATATCTATCTATATATGTGTATATAGAGATATATATATCTGTTGTAATATACAACTTGAGCGCAGAGGGTTTTTTTTCTTCCCCTCCCTCCCTTTCTTTCGACACTCGACACTAGTACACTGTTTCCTGTAAAAGGGTTGGTAGGGCCTGAGAGCTCCGGAAGGATTTTTGACCAAGGTTTTCTCACATCCCAAAAACGTTGCCACACCTACTGTTGCTGTGCCACTTTTTTTATCAGGTCACTTGCCATTCTTTTGAATTGCAGCACAGTTCATCATTATCAAATCCCTAGATTCTCAGTGTTTGAACAAGAAACTTCTACAAAAACCAAAACGTCCATATTATTTACAAGTTGCCAACAAACACAATCACCTGATAAAATTGTTTTGGCTTCAAACATTTGTGAGCAAACACTCAGTGTAGCTATGGCATTGGTCTATTTGTCTTTGAGTCGGTAAACATAATGACCTAACATGCGATACGCTGTCCAACTGTCTATAAACAGTGTTTTAGTGTTTTTGTTTTTTTTCCTTTTGTTTTTCAAATGTCAGTAAATCTCTTTGAAACGCCAAAAGAGCAGTGTAGGTTGTTATGGAAAGAAAAGCTGGTATGTGTGGCAATGTGTTTGTTCTCTGCCAGCCTCGCTGACCTGGTCAAACACCCATTCCTCATCACCATTTTGACACTTGAAATTCATTTTTAGATGTAACCTCGGGTTTGGTGAAAGACCCAGCGGACGTCTTGGACAGGCAAAAATGCCTTGACGCTCTGGCTGTTCTGCGCCACGCTAAGTGGTTCCAGGTTCGGAACATCATTTTACTTTCTTCTTGTAGCCTTATGAGATGCATTATTCTAGTATATTCATTTGCTTGGTTTTTTGGGGGGTTATAACTAAACTATTTATAGCAAAAACATACACACACACACAAGCACGCACACACCCACACATATTCAAGGATGTCATATGTGCCAACAAAAATCTGGTCAAAGTATGTTGTACATAGAGACGATAAAGCTAAGTTCATTTGAATCTCTCATTAAAAAAAAAAACAAAAAAAAACCTCCTAGCAAAGAATTGGCATCCTTGTATTTCCTATCCAATTGATATATAGTTACATGTGATTCCATAAGGCTGCACAGTAACCAGCACAAGGTTGTACCATCCAGAAGTGCTTTCATGTTCAATGTTTGTATTGTTTTTATTCTATATATTTTGTACAATGAGGATTGAGAGAAAAAGGAACATCTGAATATTTTCCTTTGATTTTGCTACTAGGCAAAGCACAGGCAAAGTAAAACAGATTTCCTTGCCTCTTTCAGTCCTTATATTCTCCTCTCAGGTGGACTCTTGTACTTTTAAGTCCCTGTTTGTGAGATACCTGGACAAATCTGGGGTCAGGGTTTAGAAGATGGCAAGAAAAGTCCTCATTTCTTGTGCGTCTTGCAAACTGTGACTTCCCGTACTAACTGCGAGGTCCAAGACTACTGGGAATGGCAGCTGATTGCAAACAGTTATGGCTTATCTGCAAATCAAACCATACTCAAGCTTCCATTATGCACAGTAGTATTTGGAACCTCTACGATGAAACTGATTAACTTGTTTGGTCCATCTCTTATCACGCTGGGTCACTCCATAAACCTAACTTTATTGCATCAAAGGCTAGAGCCAATGGTCTTCAGTCCTGCGTGATCATCATCCGAATTCTGCGGGACCTCTGCCAGCGAGTTCCCACATGGGCAACCTTCCCCGGATGGGTAAGTGCCATTAACATTAGACCTCAACCACAGAGCATTTTGACAGTTTGGTATTTATTATGGAATTGTAGAATCTGCTTAGTGCTGGAAGACAATTCTAACTAGAACCTGCAAATTAAATGATTCATTTGTTGCTATGCCTTCATGTAGATTGAATTAATATTAGAGTCACAAAAAGTGTACCAAACCCACATGATGTTGCTTGTTTTGATAAATTCAATCAGATTCTCAAAGACTAAAATAAAATAAAATGGAAAAAACATTTCCTTAATTTTACATTTCTGATTATAGTATAATGTTGTCATGGAAAATAAAAATCCAGGGACAAATTTACTCTGCCCAGGATGGGTATACAGAGGCTCCGCTTAAGGGAGAACATCTGGCAGACCGGCTGGGCACATCCCAAAGAGAAGACAACTGTCCACCCTCCTGTGGGCTTTCAACTTCTAGTAGATGCCATAGTGGCAATCAAGGCCAGAGGCTATGGCACTCCTGGCTGCTGGGACTGGCTATTGGGACACTGGATGTCACCTCTTTGGTTGGGAAGGAGCCTGAGTTGGTGTGCAAGGTTTAAGGAGATACTCGAGACCAGGGGTGGGCAACTCCAGGCCTCAAGGGCCAGTGTCCCGCAGGTTTTAGATATCACCTGGGTCAACAACAAACAAGTCCTGACTATTGTTTGTACTTATACATTGAAAAACAGCTTATAGCCCTTTTCTGCTAGTACTTACTCTGCTCGACAGGACTGGGTTTTTAGGGTTTTCCATTCAGTCGTAGTGCTTGGTACCAGGTCATTTCTTTAGTCTCTGCTTGGCCGGTGTTGTAAATGATCCAAGTCAATTCAATGTACTCCATTGTTGTGTTGTGTGAGGCACATACTAATGATGCCATGGGGCTGTCTGCTGTTTTGCTGTAACGGCCCCACACACATTAGATGCTACTCGATTGTAATGGAAACAACTGAGGCAGAGTAGAGTCTAGCCGTGTTCAGTCGAGTATGTACTAGAGTCACTGGATGCAGTGCTGGAGGGTAACCATCTCACAACGCTAATGTCCTGCTGAAAGACTTCAACCCTCATGTGGCCAATGACGGTGAGACCTAGGGGGACACAACTGGAAGACATGGCCTTCCTGATCTGCGCCTGAATGGTGTTTGTTATGGACAAGGTGTCATTAGCAAACAAGTCCAATAACAGAATACTGTGTTCAAACATAAGGGTGTTCATAAGTGCACGTAGCACTGGGGCACCCTAGGTCACAGGTTGGTTTTTGTAGTCGTATCACCAGATCTGTGATCGTATGTTCTGGACAGAAGAAGGAAGACTTTTGGTTGGCCTCGAAGAGACAAACTGTCAGGCGGTGTAGGAGGGGAAAGTGGTGCACTAAATACAGAGAGGGTGCTGCTGAGCTCAGCTCAGGATGTAATCAGGCAGTGGAAGGGATACTTCAAGGACCAGCTCATTGTCCCCTTGAGGACATTTGAAATTACTTGGGAGCTTTTCCTTAATTCACGACTTTCAGTTAATGTTTATCTGCTGTAGATCATTTCAAGGCCTGCCACTTCTTCTTTTGTGCTAAAAACCTATAGAGGTTAAAGCTGTGAGGATTATTGCTCTAAATGTCTTGATGTATGCTCAATCAAGAAACACAGAAGAGCCACCTCATCAAACCAGGCCTACGCAGTCTATTCACACCTACAGGCCAGTGGACACTCTCAGTGATGAGGATGTGAACTGGCCTGTAGAGGGAGGAACGCTGGTTTGAGGGCGGAGTCAAGGAGGCTATTTACATGAAAAGGGAAAGACCATCTCTGAATCGAGGAGGGGGCCTAAGGGTACATCTGTCACCATCTTACAATGCTGTGATTGCAGCCATTCCCCAACTCTCTGTGATTGGTACTCATGACCATTGATCAGTGGTCACGAGAATTTGCATATTAATGATCAATGAACTGACCTCCCAGCCCATTGTTCCTTCAGTGGTGCTAGTTTCAGTCATTATGCAAATGTACTGTTTATAATGTTGGAAACCTGCAGTCAGCTGAGACTGAAGAAGTCACCTGATGATGACGATGATGTTGAAGAAACGTTTCTCCCACTGAAAATGAAGAACACAGTCAGCTTTTTGCGATGCGGCTCTAAACCATTTTAAAACTTCCACACTAGTCTGGCTCCTGGCTGTTGAGCCACAGAATACAGTACTGGAACATTCGACAGCTACATTTCTAAAGCTTTGCTGGTATATTAAAAATATTTAAAGGCAGTGTAAAATATTAATGAGACAGTTATTTTAATGATTAAAACTGATGTGAGGAAAGCCCACATCAGTTTTAATAATGCTACTGTTCCCAACCATCTTCTGTGCACTCTGTTCAGGCCATGGAGCTACTGGTGGAGAAGGCCATCAGTAGTGCATCTGCCCCTCTGAGCCCCGGTGATGCACTGAGACGTGTCTTTGAATGTATTTCTTCTGGGATTTTACTCCCAGGTAAGGTGGTTTGGGTTTCTTTGGTATTTGAAGAAATTGATTCCATTTCTGTTCTTAAATCAAAACTACACCGGCACAATGGTGGGCCAGGTCTTTGTTTTCCCTCACTGCGTCTGTTCTTGCCTTTTGTTGTTTTAATGGAACAAGTTATTTAAGTCTTCTCCAGATTGTATTTCTTTTCAGCTGTTTCTTTTTGCTTTGGGCTTAGCTTCATTTCCCCTCAGTTAAATTATTGATTGAAAATGTCTAGTTTCATCCTGTTTGTCTTTTAAACATTGGTGGTATTTGTCAGGGAAACATTTATGAACTATATAACAAAATGTAGCAAAATGTCATCATACTTTGGCAATAAGTGATTCACAGTCATGTTTGACATCTCAATGAAAATGCCAATGAAAGTGGACATTAAACGGCTCGTTTACACCATGTAGCCCTGCTCTCAAAAACCACACAAACCTGAACCTTACTGCTAACAGCTGGACTTTCCAGTTTCAGTGCAGCTAGCCAAACACACAGGAACCACTGACTGTATAAAAGAGTGAAACTGGACATTATATCCTTCAGTTTTAACATAAAACTCATTGCTGTAGCAGCACAAAATGACCCTCTTAGACTCATTCTTATTTTCCCTTGAATCTAATGCAAGTCTATTGAGCACAACCAACCCACCCAGTAAAGCCAGGGTGGTGCCACTTCCTAAATCCAACTTCACAGTGTTACAGCTCTGTCAGTGTTTGAGATCAGGTGTAAATTATCCTTTATACATGTAGTGGATAATGTCCACTTTAAAACCCCATCAAGCAATTTGTTTTTGCTTTTTTTTCCAAACCCAACCAAGTTTGACGAAGACTACATTTTACCTTTAAAGGTGAAATGAAAATGCACTTTTTGCCAGACAGTTCTTCCTGAGGAGGAACTGAAGCCATAGTTCTGATAAAAGCTACAAGACACCCTGAATTAATTTGAATAAGGCGATTTCACTACTCCCACTGATGTGAATACATTAATTATGAAGAGTTAAGCATCACTCAGCAACTCTGCGTTCTTCCCTTTTTTTGTTTTGTTTGTTTGTTTGGTAATTTGATTGCTTCAGTCAGAGAAACTGAAGGGCTTCAGTAAAATATAACCGACCTTCACAGTACCTGAAGAACTGAAGAGCTTGGCCCATGTGTACACAGGTGAGAGGTAGGGCTGGGACAACGCGTCGATTACGTCGACATAAAAAATTTGCGTCGATGCGTCGTCACTTTCAAAAAAACACATGGCAGCAGCGAGTAGCGGTAACATGTCGACTTAAACCACGCCCCCCGAACACGCAGTTCTACAGTATGGGGATATTTTAACCGAAAAGGAAGTGATTCAGTCTTTGCCGGCTTTGTAAGGTGGAAATGGCCGATCATAAAACGACCATAAGTTTTCAACTTTTTTACTAACGCTGGTTTTTACCCTTTAATTCATCCAGACACCCCCCACGTAGACACACACTCAGAGATAAACACCCAACCTCCGTAAATGCAAAACTAATTTGAGCTGCTTAGCAGTAACATATATCATTAGATTAATCGATGCATCGAAAAATTAAACACTAGATTCATCGATTCGGAAAATAATCGTTTTGCCCAGCCCTAGTCAGAGGTGGTGAGAACATGAAACACTGAGGGATGCACATACTGATTTTTTAACCATATAGAAGTACTGTGTTTGTTCCTGTGCCCATGCACCCCTTTATTGGTGCTAATTCAGCTAGGTTTCTTTTAGCAACCTAACCTCGTATTCTCTCCCTATACTTGGATCACATTTTAGTACAGGCAAGTTCACAATACATATCCTTCTCCAAAGAATTACAGGAACACTTTAAGAACACACCAGGTCCGAGTTCGCAGTAGTAGAAAGCTGCTATATAACAACCAGCTTTGCTTTGGTTAGTTTTGAAAGAAGCCGAGTGCTTTGCTACAGAACATGAGAGCGTGGTGGTGAACAAGTGTGCACTGTGGATACAGTGGCCATAAAGGCTCTAGACGATACGAAGAAACACTTCTGACTGTTAAAGGGTTTGATAGGTGGTTTATATTCACAAATGGTGATAGATATATTTAAAGCTCCAACAGCTGGCACATTGGCTGCTTGGTGTGTTGAGTATTTGATCAGTGGAATTTGAATTCCCTCTAATGAAGTGTATTTTCCCCAACAGGTGGACCAGGACTGGTGGACCCCTGTGAAAAGAAGCCTGTGGATACCCTCGCCACTTTGGGAGAGCAGCAGAGAGAGGACATTACCTCAAGTGCCCAAGTAAAAAAAAAAAAAAAAACCTGCTCACATATTTCTGCAAACATGCAGACACGTTTAGCAGTTAAATGTTTGGACGACTTTTTAAAAATTCTGTTTACATGATCATCAACCATTTCTCCTTCAAAGATCTCAGCAAACTACCGGTTAGATGAAGCACTTGGCAGTGTGATTGTTGTGTGTTTGACACCATTAGAGATGAGGTTGGGCTTCAGAGCTGGAACTCTGTTCTCCATGAGATGAGATGGTACAGACCATCTCACACTTTGCTCACTCCCAGGGAACATTTTAACATCTTTGACTCTCGTTGGCCCCACCACTCTCTTCCACCTCATTCATCTTATTCCAGAATAACTCTTTGACTTCTGCCCTCCATCCTGCTGAGCATACACGCTGACAGCAGTGAACCCCACGATCCTGCTAGCATACTCTGTTACTCTGTGTCCACCGTGGGGAACACTTTAAATCCACCTGCAGTGTTCCTGACTTTGCTGCCCTTCCTCCTGGTGTCCCAGTGGAATCACTGGCTTTGCTCTTCTGTCGTTCTGTCTTGTTTTTCACATCAGGAATAAATAAATCCCCCAAACACGCACATGTGTCTTTTAAATGGACTCGTGGTACAAATGAGACTGTTGAAAGGTTTTGTTGTGGTCTTTGATTCAAATGCTCTCTTCTGTGTGTCTAGTTTGCTCTCAGGCTGCTGGCGTTCCGTCAGATTCATAAAGTTTTGGGCATGGACCCTCTACCGCAGATGAACCCTCGCTTCAGCATCCGCAACAGCCGGAAGCGTCGCCGTGACAACAGCGATGGCACAGACAGCTTTGAGGGCGAAGGCAAAAAAGACAAGAAGGATTTCGACAGTTTCTAAGCTTCTGTTATGAATTGAAAGTAATCTACATACCAGCTGTACTAAAATGTCGTATGCTTGTCTCCTGGCTTCTTTCTTTCTGAGCTCCAGTCTAACTACAACCTGACTTTGTAAATGGTTATCGTTTTAGTTGTAGATTTCTTACCATGGGGGCTGACAACTCTGTGCTAGACAGATGTTTTTACCTGATGTGCTTCTTACATAGAATGAAAATGGCAGCAGTGCTTAAGCTTCTGTCACTGCTTACCCTCTCCACCTGTCTGTGGAGGGGACGGGTGGAGCCGGACTAAACTGTAATGTGGGTCAGAAGGAAACGTGAGGATAAATATCAATGCCTTCATTCATCTGTACAGTTGCATTCAGAGGTGATCTGTGTTTTTGTTGTTGTTGTGAACCTTTTATTTGGCCGACAGATATGTCAAAGTTCCTCTTTTGAACGTGTTACTGTGCTTAATGCAAGTGCTGTTTGATGCTGTGGTCTTGTTACGTTTCAGTGCTAATCTACACTTCAGATGAAGACCTTTGGGGATGCAGCAGATTCAGAAGAATATTTCCATGTTGATATATCTTTGTTAGTAGTGACATTGTAAGCCCAGATACGTAATTTTGTCTATTCATTTGCATATATAATAAGTATTTGTGTAATCTATAGATGTTTAAAAAAAAACAAAAAACAGTTTTGATTTGTGGAAGAAGTGGCTATGTTGACACTGCCTACTGTTCTGGCTTTTAAATCCGTTTTCTTGTGTAATGGGATTGTATTGGCTTGCTTGCCTCATACCTTGGTTAGGTGCTAAATCAGTTCTGTCCTGAGGAAAAGGAATAAAGATCATGACTGAATGAGAGGCTGCTGTGAATGCTCACTGTGCTCTGCACCTCCAGCACACTAAGTACGCTGGAGTACGTGTTTTTCCCTCATGGTACCCAGTAAATACCCAACTGTCTCTACACTGACTCACTGACAGCTTGGTAAGGCAAGTACCTGGGCCAATCACATGGCAGCAACTCATCCATCTATCAGAAACTATTAATAATCCCAGAGGGAAATGGAGTTGTTGTAGCAGCAAATCTATAACAAGCTTGTATAAAACGAGTGTAGAAACATAATTATTAAGATAAATCTATAGAGATATAGGTATAAATAAAGGACAAGTATGTGTGCAAATATATGTTGTGGTGTACAAAAGTGACCGGGTGCACAGAGGTGTGAGTAATTCTTAATATGGTCGGGATGATCTGAAGTTCAAAATGAGTGTGTGTGTGTGTGTGGGGGGGTCATGCTTCAAACCTGTGAGGGTTTTCTCTCCAAGTTTATAAACGGCACATTTGCACAATGACTGAAACTAGCACCATGAATGAACGATGAGTGGGAGGTCCACATTTTATATATTAAATCGAGTCACTTTTGACCACAACCGTTTACACTAGGCTTCGACTAAATCTATCACACTATCAGCAGGAGAATATTTAAATGAATCATGTAAATTAAAGTCTGGCATACAGTTTACTGCAGACAAAATGTGCCTGTTGCTACTAGGAGAATTCATTTTTAAGAAACTTAACTGACACTCAAAGCTGCCATTGCAGTGCCAGGACTTTGACTGTCCTAAAAGGTTTCACTCACTATAAAGTCGGTTTTGCATCTTCTTATATAACTTAAAGCACATTATTAATAGATAATCCTGCTACTCAGACATCACAGTAATTTGCCTCATTTAGTAAATCTACCCCATAACCTATACAATGAAATTCCTCCTATTTTCTTATATTTTCCTGTTGTGAATGAAAGTAACTTAGCTCCTCCTTCCTGTTAAAGATTTCTGACTGCAGTATCATTCTCTCACACCGTCACTTATCCCAGCTCAACAGTACTGAAGTAAACATCAATCCAAACGACTGCAATACAACAAAGGATTTTACTAATGAACGCTGATTATGCAGAACTTTAAGCACACTTTTATCACCTTATATAGGCCATAATCTGGAGCTTATATAGTGTTCTGTATCCTTCATGCAAGGAAAAAACTCCACAAGAAGTAGTTTTTATTCCACCAGTGTGACGCTCAGAGTTCAGCTCTGTTTAAAAAATTGTTTAAAACTCAAAATATATCAGCAGCTTATGCCAAGACATCTGTAAGAGACACAAACAAAACAGTGTGAGAGTGTCTGTGTCTCTGTAACAAATGTACTTGATAATGAGGCTGAGAAGCTCCAGTGATGCCCCCCCCAGAAGCCTGTAGGGAGGCAGTGATGGAACCAGGACGTGAGAGAGCTCATGGTAAACAGGCTGATTCTTATATATTTATAAGGGCACTCAAAGCACTTTACACACAGGAGTGAGGATGGTTATAAGAAAGGTACTGGATCAGACCCCAAACTACACGGGAGGAACCTGTTAAAAATCTGTATGCAGCTGGGACCACAGTCAGCAAAAACACAACATCAGTAACACTCGAATTGATAGAAATGGGCCCACAAAGCCCCCCTGCTCAAGAAGGCACATTAGCAACACTGCTGAGGGAGTTTCTATCCTTAATAGATCAAACACTGAATCAGCAGATGTTTAAAGAAAATGTAAAAAAAAAAAAAAAAAAAAAATTAAAAAAAAAAAAAAAAAAAAATAAAATAAATTTTTTTTTTTTAATTAATAAATTTATAT
>VURO01048573.1:0-10953 GCA_015108175.1 Pelvicachromis taeniatus
TCTGGACTTTGTAGCCTGCAACAGAAGCTGGGTCAACCTGACTTAAACTACCTCCACCCAGTCCATGTTCTTAATGACATGCAATGAGAAGCTTGCGTGAACAACTGGGTATAAATGGATTCCAGGCATTGCCCTGGCATTGAAACAGACAGCTATTTTGGCTCTGTGTGCACGCCTGTTATTTTTGTGGGTGATGTGATCCAGACAGACAGAATACAGAAAGACATCCATCTCAACCTGCATGTGCATGCGCTTCTGCTGCTTAAAACTCACATACAGCAGCTACTTAGAAGCTGAAATTACACACCACACACACGTATGCCACACCCTTTTTTGTTTGGATCCCAAGAGCCCAATTTAGATCAAAGTACTGAGAAAAGGGTGTAGTGTAGTATACACCCAATGAAACCTTTGTTTATCCACTTTTTGAGTTGCAATATTCAATTTACCTTTGCAGACTAAGAAAAGACTTCCAGGAGTTTCCAGAATATATCGGATACATATCGTCAGCATGTTGATGAATGGCTGACAAGCAGATTATGTTGAACAAAAAAGACTAGTTTGTCTTGCCACAAACTAGCACCTGCTCACCAGATGTACACAGAACTATTATGTTAGCCATGCATTTATCGATAGCCCATTCAAGCTCTTTGCTATAGTTGGTGCTTTGCTATCTTATGGAAATTCATTTTTACTTTGTAATGAACACCAGTTTATTCTGTTGCTCTCATAAGAGTTATAATATTTCATTGGCCGCCTAAATTCATTGAACTGAATGAGCTGCAACAGAACAAGGTGAGACATGCAGTGAGCGAGAGAGAAAGAAATGTCTGCAAGATCAATAATTTATGCTCTCTCACACTGAAGCTTTAAAGATGGTCATTAAAGCTTTACTGATAAAGCCTTCACATCTTCAAATGCAACCGTGTGTAAAGAAGAAAGGTCTCCCTCCACCCTGGGTGGTGCTTTGTTTGCCTTCCTCAGACTTTTGCCTTAGGGCTCCGTGCAGATTCTTAGCTGCACCTTTGCATTCCTCCTAATAGAGACCTGGGATGTTGAGCATGGATCTGCTGTAGCCACAGCCGGGGTGTGGTGGGGCGGGTGTGGGGGATACAGCGTCTGTTACCTGTGGGACCACTTTGAACTTAACCATCCATCTGATCCAGGTGTTCCTTCAGCCTTCGGTACTTGTCAGTTTATCTTGTGTTCCTCCTTTCTGATATATCTGTCAGCTGGGACTTTCACATGTATCACAACTGTGGTCTTTTGTTGCTTGTCAGCCGACACTGTGTTTGACTGGTTAACCAGCGGGTGCTTGTCAGTCTTTCTGATGACTGCTCACTCGCTCACCTTCCCTCTTTCCATTGCTCTCAAGAGTGTTGTGTGGATTGAGTGTTGTGATGATTATGGTTTGGATTATCTTTCTGACTTTAAGCGCATGTCTATTCTTCTCAAGATTTTTCACTGTGGTTGATGTCCGGCAGTCCTCGTCATGATTCCCTGTAGACTGTATATAAAAATAAAATTCCTCACTAAACATAAAACTTCATTATTGGAAAATCGTGATTTTGAATGATTATTCTGCAGAAAAATGTTCTTCGTTGGTGTCAAATGGGTTAATATAACTGCTGCATGATGTGAGGGTTGTTTTTCAATACTTTATATTTCATTCAGTGTTCAGCATCATATTCTATAAGAAATCATGTTTGCAGTGGTTTTTCCCGTGAGGACCACATATCTCTAAAACAAAGTTGCTTATGAGCTCAGAAGAATAGAGTGGAAGTTTATTAAAGTATATTAACAAAAAATCAGCTGGATTAAAGAGGACTGTGAGACGTGGTTCTGTCAGTTTCTTCGGAGGGTTTAAATTATGAGTGAAAAGGTGGCGTGTTGGTCAAACGGCTAGTTAAACGTACCATATTCAGACATTCTCCTACTGCTAACGTGAGCCTGAACCTGCTGCCTGTTTTGTGGACGTGGTCAGAAGTGCCATCCCCTTTCCATCACCGTCAGAGCACTCCTTGTACTAATTAACGTTTTTTTTCCACATCACGTATGTAGAGTAGCAAGATGAAACTTATCTGTTACGACGCTAAGTCACTGAAGCTTTTGTCTTTGCTAATTAGTTGACGTGTGTTCATATGAAGTACAGGTCATAGCTCAGTCATTGTTAACTGGAGACTGACACAGCGTATAACGGAGAGAGCTATAGTTTTCAATGAGCACGAAATAAGCTGAGCTTTCAGTGACAATAGACACGTGTAGCCACAAAATGTCCATAATGTAAAGGATGAATGCAGATGGGTGAGGCGTTTTATGACAATGCTGTCAGAGAGTAAAGGAAAGAGTATTTCTTTAATTTATTCCTATTTTAGATTTCTCCCTACGGCTCACCGCTGCCAGATCCACGGATGTATTATGATCTCTTACATCTTTTGATATACTTACTCTGATATCTAATACAGCTTTGACATAGACCTGAGAGACTCCCACACTCATATTAGAGGATGCCTCCCTGCACCTGATGATGTGATTGTTTAGCAGAAAAGAAAATCACCGTCGCGTCAACCCCACCACATAAACACTAATCCTGTTTGTCTTTTCCAGCTGGTCCAGGCTTTAATTAACTTTAATCTCCTCACATTCACCAGCAGCACCAACAGATTTAACTTTAATGTTTTGTATTGCAAGAACTGATGAAAAACCTTCGTCTGTTCTCATTTGGTGGTAGACAGTCATGTTGAAGTGACAGCAGGAATGTTTGCAGTATATTTGTGGAAGATTTGGTGCAACCAATCCATTACTAAAACTTTAGCCAATAAACAAAAACAGGTTTATTCAGCGCTCCATCGTGAGCCAAAGATGGCTAATCTACATGCTTATGTGTGCATAGCAGTAGAATAAGATGATTTATACTCAACAACCTTTGTGGTATAGAAACAAATGTAATAATTAGTTATTATTTATCCCTGCCTCTTGCCCTATGGCATCTGGGATAGGCTCGTACGAGCCTGATTTGGATAAGCACAAGAGGATGGATAGATGGTTATATAAGCATGCGATAGTTCCTCAGCGACCCTATATTATAGACATTCTTATCATCTTATGAACAGTGACAGTGTTGTCTTTTCTTAGCTATTAGTAATTTATATTCTCTGATTGACCTAGCCAGGTCTCTGATCTCAAATGAACTTGTGGTTGTGTGAGGACAATATTTACAGTTTGGACATCTGGCTGTAACTTGTGCTTATTGATGATGTGACTGCTGATAGAAAGTGTACAGGGCTATATTTTCTCCCCACATTCACACAAACTGGGCAGTTTGGGGCCACTTTGTATACTTTTCTATCAAAGAAGACTGAACTAAAGCCATAAAGACCCACAAACAAGAAGAGACTGAATGTATGGGCAGTAAAAGCCTAAAAGTATTTAATGGGAGAAAATGTAGCATTTGTAATGCAATGAATTCTGGACTTCATGTTTTCATTGTTTAAAATTTCAATTATGCTAGTTTGTCCATTTAATGTTGAGGCTCTGAAAATGCAATAGTTTGTTAAGCTTCCTAAACTAAAGCTGAAAGTGTGGCAGTGTGTAGAGGCTAAATCACAAAATGACACATAAAATAAATTGTATGTAGATGTAACAGTAGATGTATCAGTAGATGTATCAGTAGATGTATCAGTGTATTGTTGTTCAGATTAAATATTGGGTGCTCGTCTTTTGAGGAATGATGCAGAGGTTAAAAATCAACTTTTAAAATAACAATCCAGACTGAAGGGAATGTTTGACCCAAATGTTTTCCATGTTGTCACTTGTTATTACATTTTTTTGGCAAAGTGAATTTGAATTCCTCGACTCAGCTAAAGTCCTAATATGGGTCAGATGTCAGGTGAGCTGCGCTTTGACCCATAAGAAACTTGGCTCAATACCTTTGGGCTATGCCCAGGCCACACAGTGTTTTAGTGCTGTAACTGTGCTACAGCAATGTTAATTAAATTTGTTTGTACTGATGTGATTTTATCAAATATGATCAAGCGATATATGAGACTATTAAAGGCAATCTGTTCTCTTCATTATGTGTTTTAAACAGTGAAATGTAGATTCTGCAGAAAAAGATGTTGAGAAACAGACGCTGCACACATTGTATCTCAAAAACTAGGCAAACAGATGCTCAGTTAGGCAAATTAGAGATATTACTGAGAAAAATTATTTTCTCACTGTTGTGTGAATTGTTGGTTCAAACATGCTCCTAGTGACAGCAGTAGTATTTTGTATTCATAAGACCCACCAGACGCTGGAAGACGAACTGAAAATGTTCCTCTATCTACAAGTCGTGTATGCGCGCACGCGCGCGTGTGTGTGTGTGTGTGTGTGTGTGTGTGAGAGAGAGAGATTTCCCTCCTAGGGTGAACGGAATGACAGGGACAGATTATTATTTTTTTTTTAGGTTGCTGCACAAAAGGTGCAGCATGTGTCTACCTATGCCGTGTCCTGTAAAAGTACTAGCATTACAGCTGAAACATGCTGAAGTTTAGCCCAGAAACACATATTGGCAGATCTAAATAACAAATGTGTGACAAGGGCATCAGGGTTTGTCAAAACCAGGAATATAATGGTGTCATTGTTTAATTCCACTGCAGATTGGAGATAAAAAGCGTGTTATTTTCTTTTCACGTCTTTCTGTGGTAGATTCTAATGACCTTCTATTTGTCTGATGAAAGTATCTCCTTATTCAAAAGCCAATAAAAGACCAGAAGATAATGCCGGCTAATGACAACCAGCCACGTAATGATTTTCATCAATAATCTGATGCAGTTAAATGGAAATCGGTATGTTTCAAGCTCATAATTCACTGTGATGTCAAATCGATGGCTCTAATGTATGCAGCCTAACATGTGTGGTTATGTGTGAAATTGAAAGTGTGTATGTGTGTTGATAAGATTACAGGGATAGGCTGTAATACTGCTATGTATATAAGCAGCGTAGAGCAGGGCTATGACAACACCTGATGTCATCATAACCCCAACTCAGGGCTCAAAAAGGAAGAAGGATGTGTTTATTTCAATACCTTTTAGTTATAACTGCAATCACACATCCATCCATTGTCTTCTGCTTATCAAGGGCCAAGTCACGGTCCGCTTAGGCAGCAGCCTGAGCATAGAAGCCCAGACCTCCCTCTGCCCGAGCACCTCCTCCAGTTTGTCCAGGGGAAAAGCAATGCGTTCCCAGGCCAGCTGAGAGACATAATCTCTCCAGCATGTCCTGGGTCTGCCCCGGGGGTGGGACATGCCGGGAACACCTCACCTATGAGCCATTGTTGTCAGATGCCCTAACCACTTCAACTGGCTCCTTTTGATTTGGAGGAGAAGCAGCTCAACTCGGAGCACCATCCAGATCACTGAACTCCTCACCATATCTGTGAAAGGCCAGCCACCCTAGAGAAACCTGGAGATAGCTTGTGACCATAGGTAAGGTCACAATTTTCCAGAATCAAAACCCCAACAAAACTCTATAAAAGTTCCGGAGAACTACACATCTTCCAGACTCCGGGACAGTGCGTCGGCCAACACATTTTCAACGCCCTTCTTATGGCAGATTTCCAAATTAAAATCCTGTACCAAGAGCGACCATTGCACAAGCCGTTGATTCGAATTCTGCATCTGCATCAAAAACACTAGAGGATTATGGTCAGTATACACAGTCACGGGCAGAGAACTGGAACCAACATACACTTCAAAGTGCTGCAATGCGAGTAACAGAGATAGAGCTTCTTTTTCGATGGTGCTATACCTTTGCTGGTGTATATTGAATTTCTTTGAGAAGTAGCCAATCGGATCCACTCCGCTCTGATCCTCTTGCAACAGCACGGCACCGGTCCCCTGGCCACTAGCATCCACCTCCAGCTTAAAAGGCCGCGCGAAATCCGCGGCAGCCAGCACCGGCGTACTACAAAGGAGAGCTTTAATAGCCTGAAACGCCGTTTGACAAGCAGGAGACCACACAATAGGCATTAACACACTGGTAAGGCTAGTGAGAGGTGCAACCACATCCGCGAAGTTCCTGCAAAAGCCTCGATAGTAACCCACCATACAGAGGAAACGTCAGAGCCCACGCCTGGTACGGGGAGCAGGAAAATCCAGTATGGTCTGGACCTTGGCCAACACAGGACGCACCTGTCCCTGACCCACCTGTTTCCCCAAATATGTTACCATAGCCTTTCCAAACTCACACTTGGTCAGGTTGAGGGTAAGGGAGGCCCCCTCCAAGCGACCGAAAACCTCAGTGAGCGTTTCCACATTCTCTGGCCAAGCATCAGAATAAACAACAATATCATCCAAATACACTTCACGCCTACGAACGCCACCCAACACAAGGTGCATTAACCGCTGAAAGGTGGCGGGGGCGTTTCGCAGCCCAAAAGGCATAACAGTGTATTGAAGGAAATAGTCAGGGGTAACGAAAGCAGCAATATCGGCTGCCCGCGGGGTTAACGGAACCTGCCAATAGCCCTTCAAAAAATCCAGTTTGGTAACGAATTTTGCAGCACCCACCCTGTCCATTCGCGGGAGAGGGTAGGAGTCAGGTTTAGTCACATTAAACCTGACTCCTACACAGTCAATAAGTACATGCTCAAAAGGTTCCCCTAGCGCTGGGATTGGATGCAATGGAGCGGGTTTAATGCTTTGATTAGGCTTACCACTAATTTGACAGGTGTGACAAGAGCGACAGTACTTAGCCACGTCAGTCTTCAAACCAGGCCAAAAGAAATGGCGCAAAATGCGATTGTATGTTTTCTTAATACCTAAATGCCCCGCAAAGTTGTCGTGGGCCAAATTAAGAACCCGATCTCGATACGGCTGAGGGACAAGAACCTTTTTAGACACATTCCAACCTAAATCACCAGACGCAGGCGGATACCAGGTGTGCGTCAGTACATCATCCTCAACACTATACACACGAGAGTTCTGGTCACCAGAATTGGCAGCCACGAAAACAACCCGCAAGAGTCGGATCACTTTTCTGGGCCAGAACAAAAGCCATCTTATTAACATCCAAAGGCAATTGAAAAGTCACTGATGAACTAGTAGGCAGCATCACCCCAGAGTCGTCTGCCAGCGGGCCACAGGATTCTGAGCTTGCCTCACCCCCAGCACACAAAAACGAGTCTGATAAATCCACGTCGCTGTACGCTTGTGCGCGCGAGTTACGACACAAGCAGGAAAAACACAGGGCATGCTCTCAGCAGCCGGGTCGGACAACAAAGTATCAGGCCCCGGGTCTTCAATGACTGCGGGAGTAAAAAAAACATTCCGTTCGCCAAGTCATTTCCTAAAATCATCGCCACTCCGGGCATGGGCAAACACTCGCGCATCCCAACCGTCACTGGACCCGAAACCAGCGGCGAGTTAAGAAAAATATTGTGTAACGGTACCTGCAGCACATCCATCTTCACTCCCCAAACTAGAGCATCAGAACTACAGTAAGAATCATCAGAGAAAGGTAAAACACTCTTTAAAATGAGCGACTGAGCAGCTCCAGTGTCCCGCAGAATCACAATCGGCACGCGTTCCTCCGCCTCTTCACAATACCAACGAAGGGGGGGGGCGCGTAAGAGTGGGGATGTAGATCAACTGGTAAATCGAGAACTTCATTTTTACGCTTAGCTCTCTTTTCACCATGATGGACTGATACAGCGTCCTGATCACTGTATATGCAGCACCAACCCGCTGTTGATCTCCACGCAACACTGTAGAGGCGTGTCAACCAAGACAGCCCTAAAACATCCAGAGCTTTCAGGAATTCAGGGCGAACCTCATCCACCCCAGCGTCCCTGCCATTAGGGAGTAGTTGTTTAACTGCCTCAGTGACCTCAACCACAGTGATGGACAAGTCGTCCATCCATCCCCTAGTGCCCAGACTCTGCTGCCTCTGTGAAAGACATGTCAGTGGGATTAAGGAGGTCCTCAAAATATTCCTTCCACCACTCAACAATATCCGCAGTCAAAATCAGGAGCGCTCCACCCGCACTATACGTGGTGCAGGTAGAGCACCGCCTCAATATCCCCAGTCTCCCTCGGAATGCTGTTGAAGCTCTGTCTGACGTGGGAGTTGAAGAGCTTGCGGAGGGGGCCTCTGCCAGGCGTTTCCAGAGCACCCTCACTATACGTTTAGGCGCCCCAGGTCTGTCCAGCATTCTCCCTCGCAATCCAACTCACCACCAGGTGGGGATCAGTTGACACCTCAGCACCTTTCATCACCCAAGTGTCCAGAACATACAGCTGCAGATCTGACAATACGATGGCTCTTCAACATCCAGTGACTAGGGTTAGGGCAGAAAGGTGATTGGACTAGGCCAGTGATGTGACAATCAGCCTGACAGCGTGGGAATGTAGAAGTGATGTAAAGCTTAGATTAGCCACCAACACCTGGGAAGCACACAGAATTGTGGCTTTATATCTTCCTAACATATGCATAAGCTTCATTATGATAGATTTGCATGTTATTTTGAGACGGTTCTAATTTTGCTTACATGAGCACAAAGGCACATAGTTGACAACCCTCAAAATAACTTACAATTCCAAATGTCTGAAATGTCTACTTAAAATATCTGTAAAACTCTACCTCTGTAATTTCAAAGGTAAGCCTAGGACTCCTAGCAGCATTGATGGGGTGCTTTCATTGTCATTACAAAGATATACATGACATGGTGTGTGCCAGATTGTTGAATATATGCATGACCACAGAAGAAAAGCAGCTGAGAGATTCAAGTAATTTCTTCCACATGTCCCTGGCAGGTATCAAAAATAATGTTCTGTGGGTAGGATCAGTGTGTTGATATTGGCTTCAGTAGCTGGCAGCTCTA
Organism: Pelvicachromis taeniatus; assembly: GCA_015108175.1. Taxonomy (NCBI): domain Eukaryota; kingdom Metazoa; phylum Chordata; class Actinopteri; order Cichliformes; family Cichlidae; genus Pelvicachromis; species Pelvicachromis taeniatus. The sequence continues at coordinate 8,864 of VURO01048573.1, forward strand.
AGTAATGTAATTCATTATTAGGTGTATTTGAGATGACTGTTTTAATCAGATACATTCTTGTTATAGATTAGTATCATGTAAAATTCATGTGGCGTAATGTCTCCATTAAAAAGTGCTAAGTTAGTTAGGCCTATCATATATTGAGCAAGAGGAAGGTGCTGGGGAGTGTTGGCAGCATTATGTATAGGGGCTATACTACCATGCTATAATACTGCATGTGAATTCACTAATGCCTGTGATACCACTGGTATATCTTATAGCTGGACAATAAAGCAAATAATCAGAACTGGGGGTGTGCATAAGAAATACTTTTGTCTTATTAATGAGCATTTATGAATATTCAAAACAGAAAAAACTGTCATGACTTTGAGAACGAACTGCTAATTGGTTTCCATTTTAGAAATTATAATTTCTAAAATTTGAAATCTGTCAAAAAAACCCAACTAAATTCTTTGATTGTATGCATGTGCCATATTGAAATGTACATTTTTAAAGGAATCATTTTCTTGAATGCAAAAATATATAAATAATGTGAAGTTCAGTCATAAGTCAAAGTCAAATAAAATAAGATATATATATGCTAAAATAAGGCATAAAAAAATTACCTTTACTGTTCTTTCTTTAGTCTTCGTGGAAAGGTTTCTGACATTAATAGGAGAAAGTTTGTGTGCTGCTTTAAAATAATTTATGATGGTGTAGATGCTATTTAATATTAATAATAATTCAGTGTCCAGCCTAACAATCTGCAGGTCAGTGGCTTTAATGGCCCATCTATGTTTTTATTGTCATGTGAAAAAAACTTTTCACATGCACAAAATTTTTGTTCCACTTCTCACGTCTACACCACTTTGTATTGGTCTTTCACATGGAATTCCAACAATGATTCATGTTTGTGGCTGTAATTGTCACGGTCCTGGGTCCAGTGACCCAGCAGAGTTGAAGTTTTTTCTGTTGCTGCACAGCTTTGTTGTATGTTGGTTTATTCCGTGTATGGACTGAGATTTCATGTGTGCATACCCTGTGTTTAGTCCCTGCCAGTGTGTCTCTGTGTTCCCTCTGTAAAGCCGCGTCTCTGAGTCTGTGTTGTCGCTTGTTTTGTGCTTCCTGTGTTATTGTGAAAGTCTGTCTGTGGTCTGTGTGACACTTCCCCCGTCTTGTCAGGTAACAAGGATCAGGTGTGTCTCCAGCTGTTTGCTGTTTCCTCGTTACCTTGAGTGTATTTATGTTCTGTGATCGTGTGTGTGTGTGTGTGTGTGTGAGTGTTGCTGGATCGTCTGCTTTCAAGGTGTTACTCTGCTGTTGTTTCTCTGCTTCGCATCCCGGTCACTCTCCGTCCTCATGCTCCAGGTTTTGGTTAGTTTTTTCTCAGTCTATGTTAGCTCCCCGTTCTGCTGTCTTTTGTATTCTGGCTCACTGTAAATAAACCTCCTCACCTGCATTTCCTGAGTGCCTGCATTTTTGGGTCCGCCTCTCTCCACACCACACAGCTGGCTTCCCCAGCCTTGACAGTAATGTGACAAAATGTGGAAAAGTTCAAGGGGGCCGAATACTTTTGCAAGCCACTATAGTCAGTATCACCTCAATGCACGGCTTAGACTCTGAAACCAGTCTCCTGGAGAGAGGCTGTACTCTGTCTCAGTCTGGAGTTTCCCCTCTGCTTGGTGCCTGTATGTTGGGGTTTCTCCCAGTGGACAAAAGGGTTTGTTCCCTGTGCTTTTGGGTTGGGGAATGGGTCCTGACCGTTGTCTGCGTGTGTGCGCTGAGTGGCAGTTCAGAGTACTTAGCTATCTTGGAGTCCCTGGGTTGGGAACTGGAGGGTGCTTCGCCTGGGGACTCAGTTGTCCTTCTGGGAGACTTCAATGCTCACGTGGGCAATGACAGCGAGACCTGGAGGGGCGTGATTGGGAGGAACGGCCTCCCGGATCTGAACCCGAGTGGTGCTTTGTTATTGGACTTCTGTGCAGACCACAGTTTGGCCATAACGAACACCATGTTCGAACATAAGAGTGTCCATAAGTGCACGTGGCACCAGGACGCTCTAGGCCGCAGGTCGATGATCGATTTTGTAATCGTATCATCAGACCTAAGGC
>VURO01048573.1:10973-21769 GCA_015108175.1 Pelvicachromis taeniatus
CTGGTGGGGAAGGAGCCTGAGTTAGTGCGTGAGGTTGAGAGGTACCGGCTAGATATAGTCAGGCTCACCTCAATGCACGGCTTGGGCTCTGGAACCAGTCTCCTGGAGAGGGGCTGGACTCTGTCCCAGTCTGGAGTTGCCCCTGGTGAGAGGCAGCGGGCTGGGGTGGGTATCTTGGTATCCCCTCGCCTTGCTGCCTGTATGTTGGGGTTTCTCCTGGTGGACGAGAGGGTTTGCTCCCTTGGTGGGGTACTGGAAGGTTGTCCGCCCGGGGACTCTATTGTCTTATTGGGAGACTTCAATGCTCACGTGGGTAATGACAGCAAAACCTGGAGGGGCGTGATTGGGAGGAACGGCCTCCCGGATCTGAACCAGAGTGGTGCTTTGTTATTGGACTTCTGTGCAGACCACAGTTTGGCCATAACGAACACCATGTTCGAACATGTGTCCATAAGTGCATGTGGCACCAGGACGCTCTAGGCCGCATGTCGATGATTGATTTTGTAATCGTATCATCAGACCTAAGGCCATATGTTCTGGACACTCGGGTAAAGAGAGGTGCTGAGCTGTCAACTAATCACCACCTGAGTTGGATCAGGTGGCAAGGGAGGATGCTGGACAGACATGGCGTGCCTAAACGTATGGTGAAGGTGTGCTGGGAATGCCTGGCAGAAGCCCCTGTCCGCGACATCTTCAACGCACACCTGTGGCAGACCTTCAAAAGCATTCCGAGGGAGACTGGGGATATTGAGACTGGTAGTCCGAATGGACCATGTTCAGCATCTCCATTGCCGAAGCCACTGCACTGAGCTCTGGCCGCAAGGTGGTTGATGTCTGTTGTGGTGGTAACCCCCGAACCAAATGGTGTACACCAGAGGTGAGGGGAGTCACCAAGCTGAAGAAGGAGTCCTATCGGGCTTGGTTAGCCTCTGGTACTTTGGAGGCAGCTGATATTGTGAAATTGTCAGGTGGTGGAAGGAATACTTCGCGGACCTCCTTAATCCCACTGGCACGTCTTCCGTAGGGGATGACCTGCCAATCTCCGGGGGCAAGGTCACTGAGGCAGTTAAACAACTTCTTGGTGGCAGAGCCCCTCGGATGGATGACATCCGCCCCGAGTTCCTGAAGGCTCTGGATGTTTTAGGGCTGTCTTGGTTCACACGCCTCTACAATGTTGCATGCAGATCAGGGGCAGTACCCCTGGATTTGCAGACTGGGGTGGTGGTTCCCATCTTTAAGAAAGGGGACGGGAGGGTGTGTTCCAACTATAGGGGAATCACACTCCTCAGCCTCCCTGGGAAAGTCTATGCCAGGGTGCTTGAAAGGAGAGTCCGTCCGTTAGTCGAACCTCTGATACAGGAGGTACAATGCTGTTTTCGTCCTGGTCATGGAACACTGCATCAGGTCTTTATCCTCTCAAGGATATTTGAGGGTGCATGGGAGTTTGCCCAACCAGTCTACATGTGTTTTGTGAACTTGGAGAAGGCATTCGACCATGTCCCTCGGAGTGTCCTGTGGGGGGTGCTCCGGGAGTATGGGGTGTCTGGCCCATTGCTACGGGCTATTCAATCCTTGTACAACTATTGCAAGAGCTTGGTCCGCATAGCACTTTTTCATGTGCTTGTGCTTAAATGTATCTGTATTGTAGAACTGATTGTAAGTCAATCAAATCAAATGAATATTGTCTGTATGGACAGCAGTTTTCAAATTAAAAAAGTGAACATGGAACACTTCGGTGTTAAGCGATGCCGTTGAAATATTTGGGTGCACCTATTTTTTGTGATGGTGCACCTAAGAAAAAAGTTCTGTGGTTCCTCAACACCTGACGTGGACCTCGTTAATGCGGGCGACATCTGAGCTAGGATGGCTTTATTTTTATGTCTCTCACTCATGTCCGAGGTAGGCTTGGTTTGCATGCAGATTCTAGCATAGGAACCCTTAATGGATACAGACGCCCCAGGTCAGTAGTCAAACCCATGCTCAAACAACCCATAAAATAGTTTAGTAACAAATCCATCTCTCTCCCTCTGTCAGTCAGACCTGATGGATTTGACGTGGAGGTCTAGGACTGCTTTAGGAATTTGCATCTCGCAGCCTTTATATCAGTCATTGAAAGTGAATTTCAAGCCCTTCGCAGTAATCTGTCAAAGTAATTAGTTGAACCATGGTTCTGTTGCACTCTTGTCTTTCTGTCTGTCACAGATAATTTATTTTTCTGCTGTCACCTAGTGCAGGGGATTACCAAACCAGACAGTCGATATTTGTAGGTGTGCACAGCTGCACCTTTGTATGTGTGTGTGTGTGTGTGTGCGTGTGTGCAATTGCATAACAGTAACCACAGAAGTGTCCAGACACTAAATGTCAGGAAATAGAGCATGCCATCCATTGATTGGAAGGTTGGTGGTGATCCCTGGCTGCTCCACCATGCTAAAGTATCCTTGGGTAATATAACGAACTGCAAATTGCTCTCTAATGCACCCATTAAATGTGTGTAAATGTTATATAGAAACCACTGTTGATCTGTGACAGTTTTAATGGGCTCTGATGTAATTCTTTTTGGTCGTCAGCACTGCTCTGCCTTTTTGTCCAGTATTTGTAATGCCAGATAAAAATGCAGCGCAAGCTAACAAGTCTGAACAAGTTGCGGGTGTGTCCATCTCCCTTTAACAGTGGCTGGGCAAGCTGAGAGGCCAGCAGCTTTTTTTCTGATGGTTTGCACATGTGCATTGTGGATAAACCGCTGGTTTAGACAGTAAACTGGTGGGAGATGAGTGTATGAGGTAAGCTGCCACTGGCTCTGCCTTCAGATTTGAGATGAGTTATCTCGTAAGCATGTTGTCTATAGATGTGCTTGCAAAGAGGTAAAGTTGTGTTAGCAGTATCATGCAGTTTTTTCTGTTCTGGGTGCAGTTTGCACTTTACCAGCGCACTCTCACTTTCTTTTAACAATAAAAATATTAGTAACATCCATATCAACGCTGTGGACTGCGCCACTATATTCCTCCTCTAACACAGATTGAAATCAGCTGACGGTAGTGCAGGTGAGAGTGGAACCAATCGGTGGGATCGATAAACAAGCAGACTAACAATTGCAGGGAATTGAACACCTAGGAATCAGTTGGCTATAAGAACCATCTCTAGTGGTGAGATATTTTATTGCTTCTTTTCCTAAAGGAAAGGTTTGAAAAATTCCTCAATTTCTTGTCAGTGTTAGCTAATAAATAATTTTTGGTAAAATATTAGATATTTAACTATAGAAGTAATGATATCTTACAAGTCTTCAGGCAGGAAGGAGTACAGAAAGGTGAAGGTATTAGTGTAGACAGTACAAACACTATGTTTTAATGAGATGCAGTTTATCTTAAATTGCATGTGGTTAAATGGTGGAGGAAGATGTTTTAGTTTGTCTATAAGGGAACGGATAATTGTCTCTGCTTGCCTTTATGTAAAAATCACCACACGCCACTGAGTTCTAGTTAATGTGTAATGATTATTATGGCTTAAAACTGCATACAAATGATGATGAATTGTGGTTTTCTGAATGCCACCATTTCCCAGCCTGACCTGCTTTACACAAACGTGCTGAAAATGGCTGTGGGAACAGAGGCTGATCTTCACACTGACTGGAATAACTGCACCTGCGATTTGTTCTTGGCCTGGGGAGAAATGCTTCACTTTGAGGACTGCCTGTTATGCGCTCACACATTTATCTTCTGCCTATTGTTTGCTGTATGCTGTCTGTTGTTTGCTCTGTGAATTGTGGCAGGATGCCAGAATACGTCCCAGAGGATGCTGAGTTGTTGCAGCTAAAAACAAAGAATCTGTCAGCTGCTTTGCTATAAAAGAAAACTGGTCTGCCATTACTGTGTCATGTGTGGGTATGTCTTAGTTGTTGTTATTTTTGTGATTTCTTTGCATCCATTTAAGTTTTGCAATATGTATTGCACTGAAACAACCGAATTGGGGAATAAAATAAATAAAGGATCCCTTAACCATCCCACAGGGCGAAATTTCTTCTCTGCATTTGACCCATTAACTCAGTGGAGCTGTCAGTACGGCGCCCGGGGAGCAGTGTAGAGACAGTACCTTGCTGAGGGGTACCTGAGGGGAAGAGGTTCAGTGAATTCGAACCCCCGACCTTCCAATCATGAGGCGAGCACTGAGCTATCTCCTCCTCTAATGTTCTGTGTATTTCATTCAGTCTCAAGCAGGGATTATGCTTTCCACGTCTGCAAGTCTGCTCGGGTTCCAGTGACATAAACGGTGTCATCAAAAGGTTAGCACAATGGTCAACGTGGATGTCCGGATGAGTGCCGGTTTTTTGTGACCACAGAGACTCGTTATAAGGAATTTACAGTGCACCAACTACACTTGGTCCTCATGCACCAGATGTCAAAGAAATATAACAGGATTGACTACTTGGCTGTTTGGTCTCTAGGTGTGCGTGTCTGTGTTCACAACAGAGTATAACATACTGATTAGATTAGATCAAACTTTATTTATCCCGAGGAAAATTCTTTTAGACTAGTCTTTTAGTCAGTTAATGCAGCCATGCACCTAACTTCATTATCCATGTATCATCTGAAACACTGGATTCCCAATATGTGTTCTGTTTGGGATGTACATAGACGGCTGCAGGTCTTTTCAAGAGTGCAGTTGTTGGTGATAGTGCACTGGTGTCGTTCCTTCAGAGTTCACAGTCTGATCATGGTGGCTCCCCATCCGAGTGTGAATGCATGTTAATATTAGCCAGAAAGCATGTAAAGCATAGAGGAAAGTACTTGGGTGAATGTGGTATGTTGTCTAAAGCGCTTTGAGTGCTCTGGGAGGGCAGAATATATAAGAATCAGTCTGTTTAATTTATGGGAACAGCTTTTGAGTCAGTCAATGGTAAACAAGGACAACGAATAATTTTCTTGTTGCACAAGTTAAACTTTTTGTCGATTCAATAAATTGTTAAAAAAAAATTATTGAAAGCTTTTCAGCATTTTCTTTCACATGCTGGTTTAGTGCCTTGCATGAAGGATAGAAACAGTCTCAAGAGCAGCAGTCCAAAAGACCTTTTTATTACTTGTCAACCTGAACATGTTCTCTCAAGTGAATTTATTTCATTGCCCTCAGGTCATGTTACCACGCACCCTTTTGAAAAACAAAACACACACTCTAATTCTTTCACACATTCATCTATGAAGGTGCTATCAGTAGAAGTAGTTTGCTCTTACTTTCATTGTGGACAGTCAAACTAAATTGCATATTGTGGCATAAATTGTTATCTAAATAAGTGCTCCTTTGTGGATTTTCGGATCTCTAAAATTTTAACTTTAATCCCTTCTTGTTAGGGATTCATATATTTAAGCACAAAAATTGGACATAGTTTTTCTTTAGGTCAGAATGAAGCAGTTGCAGGTATTAGTAAACTAAAGTCTGTACATTAGTTGGGTCGTGGATTTCCCACAGCAGTCTAAAGCAAGCGTTTGTGCGTGAGTGTTCGGTCTATGAAAGTAAAAAAAAAAGTCCTACTGTGAAAATATATCGATAAATAAGGCAACAAAAATTATAATAGTTAATCAAATGACAGAGAATTTATTCAGCAAAATATGCAAAATAAAATAATTAGAAATGTGAACTGTATTACAATATTTATCAAAGTATAATAAGCAGAAGGGCTCTGTCGAGGCAATGGAGCGATTGTGTGAGCAGCATGACTTTATTTCCATCTCGCACAACATTTCGAGCTGCTTCACAGATTTAAATACTAAATTAAACCTGTATGCTCTTAATCAGGACAGACAAATCAATGCACACTTTGCAATATTCATTAATTGCAAAGATGCTCTAATCATTCTTCGTGGTTAGTTGAAGGGCAGGAGAAGGAGCAGCATCAGGTTTAAGTTAACGGAAGTTAAGATTCACTTCTGCAGCTTACTTATTTGTGTATCTGTAGCAGGAATGGCCTGATGCTTAGGAGTATCATGGCCCTGTTTTTGCTGTGCTACCTGCTCAGTGTTCCTCACCTGCAGCTGTTCATACTAGTCCTAGTATGAACAGCTGCAGGCCTGCGCCCTGAAACCACTGCCAGCCACAGACCACGCCTCACAACACCCCCCCACCGTCCGATTTAGGCCAGGGAGCCAGCCAGCCTAGCTTATTCAGACCAAGGTGTTGGCAAATCTTGTTGCAGTGTGCAGCTGCAGCACCCAGGCAATGAGGGTGTGCTGGAAAGTGGCTGGAGTGAACAAGCAACAAATTGGTGCAACCTGTATGGAGTGGAAAAAATCGGGAGGGTTTCTGGAAACTGCCAGTAGCCCTTGTAGCATGGGCTAAGTAGCCCGTGATAACCTCCCCGGCATTTGTAACTTTGGTCCAGAACATACTGAATTTCTCTTTTTAGCTGGGCTCAGACCTATGACCAGCCAGTCAGTGTGCAGGTTATAGACGCTGGTCCCGATAGAGTTGATGCCCAGTAATTGTTCAGTTTTCCTAGTGTGTGACATGAATGGCGTGCCACATGAAAGAGACACTGACACACTTGGGAGATGACCTGAGCCACGCCCTATGCAGAAATTGTGTGCAGTGGCACTGTTTTGGCATATTGTGTCCATCCACCAGCACTAATGCAAAGCAATATCCCCATGCCGACGGAGTCAAAAGGCACCTCCATTGATTAGCACGATGGGTCTAGGTTGTGTCGACAGCCTTCCCTGACACTGCACCCTGAACCCACTGCTCCACCCCTCCACTGAAGCCGAGCCACAGACCACACCCTGCCACAGTATCACAAAGTGCAGGATGCAGACACAATTCAGACTACTGAGACATGTTTTAGCAGCAAAAGAAAAACCTTTATGCAGACAGAGTAGTAGTTCAAATGGCAGCAGAAAAAGTCCATAAGTTCAAAACACTCAAGGAAGGGCAAACAGCCATCCATCCTCTTCTGCTTATCCAGGGCCAGGTCGTGGGGGCAGCAGCCCAAGCAGAGAAACCCAAACCTCCCTCTCCCCAGCCATCTCCTCTAGCTTGTCCGGGGGAACACCAAGGCGTTCCCAGGCCAGCCGAGAGATATAATCTCTCCAGCGTGTCCTGGGTCTGCTGCTGGGCCTCCTCCCGGTGGGTCATGCCCCGAACACCTTACCCAGGAGGTGCCCAGGAGGGATCCTTGTCAGATGCCTGAACCTCAACTGGCTCCTTTCAATGTAAAGGAGCAGCGGCTCTACTCTGAGCCCCTCTCGAATGGCCAACCATCTCACCCTATCTCTAAGGGAGAGGCCAGCAACCCTTCGGCGGAAGCCCATTTCTGCTGCTTGTATCCTCAAGCTCGTTCTTTCGGTCACTACCCAGAGCATGAGGCTAGGGACATAGATCGACCGGTAAATTGAGAGCTTCGCTTTTACACTCACCGCTCTCTTTACCACAACAGACCAGTCCAGCGTCCGCATCAATCCGTCTGTTGATGTCCAGCTCCCTTCTCCCGTCACTCATGAACAAAACCCTGAGATACTTAAACTCCTCCACTTGGGGCAAGAACTCGTCCCTGACCCAGAGTGGGCACTCCACGCTTTTCCGGCTGAGGACCATGGTCTCAGATTTGCAGGTGCTGATTATCATTCCCACCGCTTCACACTTGACTGCGAACCATTCCAAAGCGAGCTGGAGGCCATCACCCGATGAAGCCAACACAACCACATCATCTGCAAAAAGCAGAGATGAAATTCTGAGACCACCCAAGTGAAAGCCTTCTGTCACTTGGCTACGCCTAGAAATTCTATCCATAAAAATTACGAACAGAATCGGTGACAAAGGGCAGCCCTGGCGGCCCACCACCCACCAGGAACAAGTCCTGCTTATTGCCGGCTATGCGGACCAAGATCTTGCAACGGTTGTACAAGGATCGAATGGCCTGTAGCAATGGGCCAGACACCCCATAATTCCAGAGCACCGCCCACAGGACACTTTGAGGGACATGCATGGCAACTTAACACAGAAATACTGGTGGCTGGCTAAAGAAATAAACCAAAATACAAATAGTGTAACCAACTTTACATATTGAACAGAAGCTAGATTTCCAAAGAGGCAACACAACTCAAGCCTAAGGATCTTCCACAGTGTACTTTTGTCCAGTCTTCCTCCCCTCACCCCCAGTCAGTTGCAGCTTTTCCTCCCCACTGTTACCAGATACTTGCTCATTGTAGTTGGGGGTTTCTCTGTAATTTGTAGGGCATTTACTTTACAATATGAAGCAGCTTGAGTTGACTCTTGTTATGATTCGGGACTGTATAAATCAAATTGAACTAAAATTCCAAATGCAGAAAGATTCAGCTGAAAACCCTGGAAGGTATTTAAAAGCATTAGTCTAAACTAAAACTAAGCTACAATTAAATAACCAGGAAGAATATTTAAACTCAGCCCAAAATCCATATAAGAACACTAGGCTTATACCTCAGAGACAAAACACCGGGTCATGACACTGTGGGTTTTGTCTCCGGCAGCAGCATTATGTCACAAATGAAGAAACAGACTTCGGGGAAAAAAAGCTGGTGTTGTGCTCTGAGAAACACTTGCTGGTGTCAGTCAGAGTCTCAAAGTAAGAGTGACGGTAGTAACATCATGTTTTCTTTGTACTGTAATTTAATATAACCTAGAATGTTAGTGCTCCATTATTTAGTGCTGACAAGCCCCTTGAGAAATGCACACAAAGACGCAGAAACACATACTTTGCTGCCAAATACTTTGTTCGACCGTTTTTAATATATATTTTTTAGCATGTCCCAGCTTGTTCGGATCTAAATTAGTCTCTGAAAATTGTTGTTATGATCATGTTGAAACTCATGTGAGTGCTGCGTGTGTGTGACTGCTTACCAGTACGAGTGTTGACAGGTCAGTGAATTGAGGATTAGGTATGTGAAATGATAACAATGCAGTGGAAGGTATTCAGAACATCCATGTATTCCAGAGCACTGGTGCATGGGGAGATGGTGCATATTAACAAAGCCCAGGATCTGCAGGAACATAATTACCAGTTTGTAGGGGGAAATGGTTGTTAAGGAACGTCATATGGAGAACAGCAGGTGTATGCTGGAGAAGCTTATAGAGCTGCGTGATACATTTATTTGTGCTCGCTGCTTTAAAATGTCTGCAATGATGAGCTGATGTGTTAGCACAGGGCTGCAGTGCAGTTGGCTCATGAAAGATAAGAAAGGGAATAAACTGGCCGACCACTCCCACCACATCGAATCAGTGTAATTTAGCTGCATAGCTCTCGGTGAGCATGGAAGTAAGAACAAAACACACATTTGCAGGCTGGCCTTCTGGCTGTCGCAGTATATTCAATGTTTAATATATATGTAATATATGTTTTTGTTATTTTGAGTCATACTAATTATCTGCATCATCAGCATGAGTCAATATTTTTTTTAACACTTCATTGACATTCAAGTCTTCTGGTGGATAATAAAATGTCTTATTCTTAAAGAGCATGTGAGGTGTTAAACACACACATGTAGACTTTCCTTCGTTGTTGCGTTAACCGCTGTGTTTTAATAACTTATGAATATTTCTGATAATTATGTTTTGAAAAAAAGGCTAACAGTGACATTGTAAACAAAAACATTGTTTTGGGTGTTTCCAGCATGAAAGGGCTGTGTTTGACTGCACACATTGAACTGTAGGAGAGCTACAGATTCAAGTTGCTGCAGTCTCCTGGAGCAGTTTCTACACAACTGCAGATTTCAAGCTCAGAAGTTCAAGCAATTGTATGTACATTTTTGTAGATGTGTCACCACTCTGTCAAGAAATCTTCAGGAAGATCCAAACTGTTACCCTTAGATGAGAAGAAATTGGTTAGGATGTTCAGGATGTTACTGAGCCAAAATTACAAGAGTTGTTTATGGACAATGCTTAAAAGCTGTGTCCATGCCAGGAAAGAAACGGATTGAAATGAACTCTCCTAATTGTGCCAAGAAGAGTTTTGTGACACGCAGCCATGTGCTGGGAGTGTGTTTAAGGTGCTTGTCAATGTGAAAGTGTGGCACATTGACCACACATTTAGCCAAATATTACTGCAGGTGTAAATATGTTTCTTTGAGTAGTTCTGAGACTGTGTGGATCAGAGATGATCCAAAACAAATTCAAAATAAATGCAATAATTCCAAAAAGGAACAGTTCAAAGACATCAGTAAAATCCGGATCGGTGTTGCGGCTGCAGTAATGCGGATGCTGCATCGGTCTGTTGTGGTGAAGAGAGAGCTGAGTGTAAAAGCGAAGCTCTCAATTTACCGGTCGATCTACATCCCTACCCTCACCTATGGTCACGAGCTGTGGGTAGTGACCGAAAGAATGAGATCGCGGATACAAGCGGCGGAAATGGGCTTCCTCCGAAGGGTGGCTGGACTCTCCCTTAGGGATAGGGTGAGAAGTTCGGCCATCTGGGAGGAGCTCAGAGTAGAGCCGCTACTCCTCCGCATCGAAAGGAGCCAGTTGAGGTGGTTCGGGCATCTGACAAGGATGCCTCCTGGACGCCTCCTGGGTGAGGTGTTCCGGGCATGTCCCACCGGGAAGAGGCAGGGCAGACCCAGGACACGCTGGAGAGATTATATCTCTCAGCTGGCCTGGGAACGCCTTGGTGTTCCCCCGGATGAGCTGGAGGAGGTGGCTGGGTAGAGGGAGGTCGAGGCTTCTCTGCTTGGGTTGCTGCCCCCGCGACCCGGCCCCGGATAAGCGGCAGAAGATGGATGGATTTCACAAATGTCAAAACAAACTTACTGAGGTCATTTGTATCCACTATAGTTTGGTCAGTTAAT